>JARQOD010006827.1:0-41311 GCA_033576555.1 Oophaga sylvatica | reverse complement strand
CGAACCCGCCACAACTCCCTGCTCTGCTGCCTGTGGAGGAGAGGACGGTGAGTAGAGGGGCAGAGAACAGGGCAAACCGCAGTACAAGTGTCACAGACAACATACAGGCGATAACTCCTCCCCCGGGGTCACAGACGCACATACAGGCGATAACCCAGCGGGTCACAGATGCACATCAAGGTGATAACCCCCCCCACCGGGTCACAGATGAACATCAAGGTGATAACCCACCGGGTCACAGATGCACATCAAGGTGATAACCCCCCGGGGTCACAGATGCTCATCAAGGTGATAACCCCCCCTGAAAAGGAAAGCACATATGGGCGAAACCCCCCTGTTCACGGAGGCACATACAGGTAATGAATCCTCACCCTGGTCACAGACGCATATACAGGCGAAAAACCCACCGGTCACAGATGTACATAAAGGTGAAAACCCCCCCTAAAAAGGAAAGCACATACAGGCGAAACCCCCCCCGGTCACGGAGGCACATACAGGTGATAACTCCTCCCCCGAGTCTCAGACACACATACAGGCGATAACCCACCGGTCACAGATGCATATCAAGGTGATAACCCCCCTGAAAAGGAAAGCACATATGGGCAAAAAAACCCTGGTCACGGAGGCACATACAGGTGATAACTCCCCCCCGGGTCTCAGACGCACATACAGGCGATAACCCAGTGGGTTACAGATGCATATCAAGGTGATAACCCCCCTGAAAAGGAAAGTACATATGGGCGAAACCCCCCCGTTCACGGAGGCACAATACAGGTAATGAGTCCTCACCCTGGTCACAGACGCACACACAGGCGATAACTCTCCGGGTCACAGACGTACATCAAGGTGCTAACCCCCCCTGAAAATGAAAGCACATACTGGCGAAACCCACCGGTCACGGAGGCACATACAGGTGATAACTCCTCCCCGGGTCTCAGACGCACATACAGGCGATAACCCACCGGGTCACAGATGCACATCAAGGTGATAACCCCCCCTGAAAAGGAAAGCACATACGGGCAAAAAACCCCAGTCACCGAGGCACATACAGGCGATAACTCCTCCCCCGGGTCACAGACGCACATACAGGCGATAACTCTGGTCTCAGACGCACATACAGGCGAGACCCCCCCACCGGATCACAGAAGCACATACAGGTGATAACCCCCCAGGGTCACAGATGCACAAACTGGCCTCAACCTCCACACCCGGGGAAACAAAAACGAACAGCTGATAACCCCCCTATACCCGAGTCACAGATGCACATACAAGCAATAACCCCGTCACATACCCGCTTCTCAGCACATGACTTGGGGTTGTGCCTGCAAGGGTTAATTATCTCCCCTCACTCAGTCCAGCATTCAACCTCTGTCCTATGCTGCAATGGGAGCATAAATCACACCCCGACACAGCCCACGCACCCCGCTTCATACACGCTGCCACCACTCACCGAACACACGGGCGATGAGTCCCGGAAGTACTACTACTACTGTCTGCCAATCACCAGGATCACACACTTTAAGGCTATGGATTCTTTTAGAGCACACAAGGTTCAAACTTATTAAAGTTTTAAGCTTTAATAGGAAAGGTACAGTGCTTACAATAAAAGGATCTAAAAAATATGGAAATAAAAAGTGACATACAAATATGAACTGGATCACATCAGCTCAGCTGCCCCTCAATTTGTGAACCGCTTTTTTGTGGAAGGCCTAATTTATAGGAGATCAGATTTCTAGAACAGCCTCTCATGTTAATATTCTAATTCCTGGTTTGTGGCTGGACCATGGCTACTTTACCAATGAATACATTATTTTGCTAAAGGTTCTTGTCTTAGCTTTTCTTTCCCATAGTAAATAGAAATTGTCATGCTGCAAATAGGTCCCATTTGGTGTCTGCCTTCAAGGCATCAGAGGTGTGAAATGTTTCCCAGTGAGGCCCCTGGGGTATGAGACCAGGAAAACTGCCTTGTCTCAGGATAACATATATTATCACCTTTGTGGGACCTAACTGCCGGCCATACATATACATATTTTCACTACACCTCCTTCCTTATGAACGTGCATGTGGGTTGACTTATAGGTTAGTTCCAGAGCGCATATCTGGTTCCGCCCCACCTTGGCGAGATAAGCCATCAGTGTTGCCGTGATCAATTCCTTTCTTATGTTGAATTGTAAAATCATATTGCTGTAAGATCAGGCTCCACCTAAGCAATTTACCGTTGTCCCCAACTATCCTGTTGAGCCAACTCAATGGGTTATGATCTGTTATCACGGTGAAGTTGCGCCCATAGAGGTATGGTTGCAGTTTCTGCAGAGCCCATACAATTGCTAAGCATTCCTTTTCAATGGTGGCATAAGCCACTTCTCTGGGTATAAGTTTCCTGCTTAGGTAGAAAATTGGGTGCTCCTCACCTTGCTGGTTCACCGCATCTAGCCCATAGGTGCTGGCGTCGGTCTGTACTACAAACCTGCGAGTGAAATCTGGGGCCTGTAGGATGGGTGAACTAGCCAATGCCGACTTTAGGGCAGAAAATGATTCCTCACACTGAGGAGTCCAGGAAACAATTTAGGGGAGCTTCCTGCTGGTTAGATCAGTTAGCGGCTTGGCCAGAGCACTGTAGTTTGGTACTAACCTCCTATAGTAGCCAGCAGTACCCAGGAAGGACAGTACCTGCTTCTTGGTTCGTGGGGTGGGCCAGGCTGTAATGGCTTCTACCTTCCCTGGCTCAGGTTTTAGCAGTCCTCCTCCCACACGGTGTCCAGGGGTGGATTAAGGGTAGCCAGGGCCCGGGCTGTTCAGACTCTGTGGGCCACCCGGTCATGTGACAGGGTCATCATATACCTGAAACAGATTATTCAGGCGCCTCCACCCCTCGAACTGTCCACAGTCCCACCACTCTCTCTTGGAAAAACTTCACTTCTCACCTATCACATATTAACAGTTCCCATCACCAGATCACACATATAGCCAGCAGCTTTTGTTTTGGCCAAAAGATTTTTTAAGCAGCCACCATAACACGGTAGACACTTTTGGAAGGCCCCTACTCTACTGTAACCTATTAAATATTTGTTAAAATATCCAATACAACAAGGTATATTTTTATTTATTTTTCAATTTTTAAAATGGCCAATAATATCACATACAAGGAACAAATACCACCGCACCATGACCGGATCAGATATTACCACCACATAGTGACCTATAATACCTCATACAAGGAACAAATACAGCCACACGATGACCAGACCACATATTACCACCACAAAGTGACCACATAATATCACATACAAGGAACAAATAACACCACACCATGACCAGACCACATATTACCACCACAAAGTGACCAAATAATATCACATACAAGGAACAAATAACACCACACCATGACCAGACCACATATTACCACCACAGTGACCAAATAGCACATACAAGGGACATTCTGCCCCATGTCCATTCTGCCCCATGTCCATTCTGCCTCTATGTCCATTCTGCCTCTATGTCCATTCTGCCCCATGTCCATTCTGCCCCATGTCCATTCTGCCTCCATGTCCATTCTGCCTCCATGTCCATTCTGCCCCCATGTCCATTCTGCCCCATGTCCATTCTGCCCCATGTCCATTCTGCCTCCATGTCCATTCTGCCCCATGTCCATTCTGCCCCATGTCCATTCTGCCCCATGTCCATTCTGCCTCCATGTCCATTCTGCCTCCATGTCCATTCTGCCCCCGTGTCCAGCATTCTGCCCCCATGTCCAGCATTCTGCCCCCAATGTCCAGCATTCTGCCCCCGTGTCCAGCATTCTGCCCCATGTCCAGCATTCTGCCCCCCTGTCCATTCTGCCTCTATGTCCATTCTGCCTCTGTCCATTCTGCCCACATGTTCATTCTGCCTCTATGTCCATTCTGCCCCCATGTTCATTCTGCCTCTATGTTCATTCTGCCCCATGTCCATTTTGCCTCCATGTCTATTCTGCCTCCATGTCCATTCTGCCCGGGCCCCACGGATCGCCGCTCTCAATAAAAAAAAAAAAGTTCTTCTTACCTTGCCGCGCTCCTGCGGTGAAGTTCCCTCCGCGCAGCTGAAGCGCGCACTCACCGGCAACTGACAATGACGTCCGGCGACGTGTGCGTTGCGGCTAACGTCAGCTGCCAGCCTCCGATTGGCTGGCGGCTGTTAACTATTGACGTGCGGGCGCGGGCCCGCACGTCAATAGCGTTAAACTGCCGCAGTGCCGCTAAGGGCCTGGTTAAGCCTGCCGGCTGCTGGTAGGGGCCCGGTGAGCAGAAGAGACGGGGTCCGATGCGGGCCCTATCTGCCCACCGGGCCCCATACGCCAGTCAGGGCAGTAATGCCCTGATGGTGGCCCTGTGGTGGGCTCCCCCACACCACTGGGCCCTGGGCTACCACCCATATTGGCCCTCTGATAATCTGCCACTGCCGTTGTCGGAGGTATTGTACTTCCTGCATGGCTACCTGACACTTCCCCGCCTTAACAGTAAGACCTGCAGTGTTAAGCCTTTGCAACACCTGAGAAAGATGTACAAGGTGTTCCTCCCAAGAATTACTGAAAATGGCTATATCATCAAGATAAGCAACGACAAAACCATCAAATCCTTCCAATAAGTGATTGACCAACCTCTGGAAGGTGGCAGGAGCATTCTTCATACCAAATGGCATCACCAGAAACTCAAACAGCCTGAATGGCGTTATAAAGGCGACCTCTCCGTGGCTTTTTGGTCAGGGGTATCTGCCAATATCCCCTACTTAAGTCCATGATAGTGAGGTACGAGGCATTAGCCAGCTGCTCTAACAGCTCGTCTATCCTCGGCATGGGGTAGACCTCACATGTAGTCAGTAGATTTAGTTTCCTATAGTCTACACCGAACCGGGTAGTACGGTCCTTTTTCAGGACAAGAACCACAGGCGAGGCTCAGGCACTCTGGGATTTTTGTAATACCTTGAGGTTTAGCATCTCCTCTACCTGTTCCCTCATATGTGCCTTCACCTCTGCTGACACCTGGTATGCAGACTGCCGTACTGGGCGATTGGTACCGGTGTCTACATGGTGAGAGGCTAAGTGCGTCCTCCCAAGTTTCCCTGTGAAGACTTCTGTGAAGTCGCTGAGCACCCCCATCAGCTCAGACCTCTGACTGTGGGATAGCTCAGGGTTAAACTGCGCTGACTCCAGGGACTCCATATACTGAGTCCCAGCGCCCAAATGTAGTAACAGATCAGCCTCCCCTTCTTCAGGCAGGCTACAGACAGGTAACACACAGGCCTCCCTGTCATGATGAGCCTTCAGCATATTTACATGGAATACTTTCTGATGCTTTGCATGCTCATCTACGGTCACCACATGGGTAACATCATTTAGCCGCTTGTGTACAGTGTATAGTCCCTCCCATGTGGCCTACAGTTTATTCTGTAACATAGTGACCAACACCCAAATCTTCTGCCCCTCCTCGTAGGCCCTCAGTCTGGCATTACGGTTGTACCAGACCTTCTGCCCCTCCTCGTAGGCCCTCAGTCTGGCATTACGGGCGTACCCGACCTTCTGCCCCTCCTCATAGGCCCTCAGTCTGGCATTACGGGCGTACCAGACCTTCTGCCCCTCCTCGTAGGCCCTCAGTCTGGCATTACGGTCGTACCAGACCTTCTGCCCCTCCTCGTAGGCCCTCAGTCTGGTATTATGGTCGAACCAGACCTTCTGCCCCTCCTCGTAGGCCCTCAGTCTGGCATTACGGTCGTACCAGACCTTCTGGTTGATTTGTGCCTGGGTCACGTTCTCATGGGCCAGGTTGCTCAGTTTTTCATGCTTTCTCTGAGTCGCAGTACATATTCGACCACTGAGATGCCCATAGTTTTGGGGTCGCCCTCCCAACAGTCCTTCATCAAGTCAAGTGGCCCCCTGACCCTCCCCCCATAAACCAGTTCAAAGGGGGAGAATCCTGTAGACGCCTGAGGTACCGCTCCCAGTCTCTTCCTTCAGTCTCCAACAGCATTTTGAGCATTTGTTTTAATGTCCCGTTAGAACGCTCACAGAGTCCGTTGGTTTGGGGATGATAGGCGCTGGCCACAAAATGCTGCACTTGTATTTTTTTGCAGAGGCTTTCCATCAGATCGGACATGAACTGGGTTCCCTGATCAGTAGTGTTGAGCATTCCGATACTGCAAATATCGGGTATCGGCCGATATTTGCGGTATCGGAATTCCGATACTGAGTTCCGATACTTAATGCATATCGAATACCGGAATCGGAAGTTCCCATACATAATCAATACTGTAAAATCACACTGACAGCTCACAAAACACTAGATATATACACATAGAATACATATATATATATACATACACATGTCATTGTGACATATATATATAATATATATATATAATATATATTATAGTTCATACACTTCTACATAGTATAATAGCCGTTAATTCAATTGCCGGCTTTTGTGAAATTACAGACCCGACATGAAATGACACATGGTTTACATACAGTTAACCATGTAATTTCATGTAGTTTGATATATGGTTTTCACTAACAATTACATGAGTGTATGTGTGCAAAATTTCATACATGTAGGGGTTAATTAAATGTGTAAATTCGTTGAAAAAAAAATGTGTGGGCTCCCGCTGTATTTTTTCCACCAGACAGGGAAAGCCAGTGAGTGGGGGCAGATAATATTAGCCTAGGGAGGGTGCATTTATTTAGTGCCCCCGGCTACTAACATCTGCCCCCAGACACCCCAGAAAAGGCAAATCTATAATTAGATGCGCCCTTTCTGGCACTTAGCCCGTCTATTCCCATTGCCCTGTAGCGGTGGCGAATGGGTTAATAATGGGTTAAAGCCGTCTTGCTATTGAAAGGTGACTTTAAGCCAGGTTAATAATTAAGAGCTGTCAATTAGACAACTATCAATTATTAATCCTATTGTATGAAATAAAAATAAAACACACACACTTTAATTAAAAATAATTTTAATGAAATAATCACACAGTTTTTGACCATCTTTTATTTTACAGGTAATCCGTGCGAAGCCCTTGTTCACCTGTAATAAAAATAAAATAATAAAGCAACATTCTTCTTACCTATCCGGTGCTCTGTCAGGTCCCACGCTGTAATCCTTCACAAAGGGTTAACTGGCTTACAGCTAGCAGCACAGCTAATGCTGGCAGCTCAGCTGTAAGCCCCCGAATGAAGGAGTTCCTCTCCCAGCCGACAGGAGAGGAAGTGATTAGTGTGGGAAGCTTAATTGATTGCTTCCCAGGCTTATCAGTTCACTTCAGGTCAGCCGGGACTCCCTCTGACGTCACTGATGCTGTGCGGTGTCCCCGGCTGACCTGACCTGATTAGCCTGGGAAGCACGGTGATGCAGCCGTCCAGGACATATAGAACCGTTCCGGCGGCCAGCAGGCCGAATCAGCTGCTTAGGCCTCTGTCACATTTCAGTCTTTTGGCGTCAGTCAAAATCCGCCTTTTTTTTTTGGCGGAATCCGTTTTTTTCCTATAGAGTTGCATTAGTGACAGATTGCGACGGATGGTCGTCCGTTCCATCCGTCATTCGACAGATCCGTCAGAATTTTGGCGTCTGCTGCCTGGAGTAGACGGACTTTTGAAAGTTTTTTCTCTGCGTCGAAATGGTGGATCGTGATGGATCCGTCGCGTCCGCCTTTATCTAGAATGGCCGCCTATGGGCGGCGGATCCGTCGTCATCTGTCATATGAAGGAATCCGACGACGGAATCCGTTTTTGTATACTGAGCATGCCCAGAGGAATTTCTCTTTTCATAAAATTCCCCCATAATCCCTTCTGCACCTTTGACTGATCCGTCCAAAAAACGGATCCGCTGCATCAGTTTTTTTACAATCTGCAACGGATCCGTTTAATTCACACTTTGACGGATTGGGACTGGCGCCAAAAGACTGAAGTGTGAAAGAGGCCTTAGTGTCCTTCTGCCCCCCCGGACCGCCTGTACGTTTCCCGGCTGCCCCTCCCCCTAGACACTCCTCTGACTGTTGCCTTGCGGGAGGAATCTCCTGCACGGCAACACGGTGTCTGGTGCCTCTGACCTGCCGGGCCCCTGACCCACCAGGCGCGGTCGCAGCAGCGACCGCTACGACCATGGTAGTTACGCCCCTGCTCTGTATACAGTCTGCCCTGCTCCCAGTATATTTTCTCTTTGTCAGAAGCAGTAGTGAGTTGATCTGCAAGATATCTGAGCTTCTCCTGCTATGAATGTGCTAGAGATGGTTTCTGAGCAGAGGCTCCCTCTGTGGTTACAGACAGTACTGAACCTTACAGCGAGGAATGGCAATCTGGGATCACTGACTGGACTGATATAAGGGAGGTTCCCTCCCATGATGGTCGCCGGTGATCAATTGTTCTTGTCTCAATTGTGGTTCCTGGTTCATTTGGAAGTTTGCTGGAGTCTTGCATGCATCTGCTGCTTTCAGATAAGATATTTTCTGCTTTTCTTTTTGTGCTTGCTTTTTGCATAATTTTCTGCACTTTTGTGGAGGTCAGCTGGGTCCCCTCCTGGGGCCTGTGCTCCTCTCAGTTTATCTGTAGCCACTGTTATTTGTTCATTTGCTTTTTCCTGTTTTTTCAGTGGCTGCGGCTTAGTTTTGTTACACCAGAGATCTGATTTAGGTGGTGGAGATCGTGTGATCTCAGGTGTTTTTGCAATCAGAAGAGTTTGTATTTTTTAGGGTTTTTTGTTGGATTCCAGTCAGAATTCTTTCCTGTACTTTTCTGTCTAGACAGATTGGGCCCCAGCGTTTGCTCATTCTATTTTCTGTCTGTGTCCGTGCTTCTTCTTGTCTAACAGCCATTACATGTTTGGGGGCTTCCTATTTTCTCTGGGGATCTGCTCCGGGGCAGATAGCTTTCATCTTTCTGCCTTTAGGTGTAGTTATCTCTCAGGCTGTGACGAGGCGTCTAGGATCAATGTAGGAACGCTCCACGGCTACCTCTAGTTGTGTGGTTAGTTCAGGTTACTGCAATCCAATAGGTTCCAGCCTCTCTGGTGTATTGCCATTTTTGCTTTTTCTCCTCAGGTACCTAAACATAACATTCTCCAGACTGACATCTGTCCGCAGGGCCTCCTGGAAGCTCTGACTGTCAGTCTGCGGCCCCTGGCCTAGTGTGACTGCCAGGCCCTGGTCTGACGCTAAGTCGTCAGTGTCAGTTATCAGGGACCTCGGTGGGTCTGCCATGTGAGGAGGCTTCCGGGCCATGGTATGGGCCTCCAGTTCAGGCAGTTCTATTTGAGCCTCATCCTCTAATCTCTGGGGTTGAGTCTGAGCCGCAGCCTGACTCCGGGTCGCAGCGTCCACATACGTACATTGCCGTGCATTGTTACATTTTCCCTCCTCACACAGGATCCCAGGTGGGTCGCTTGCTTCCACCTTCTCTGTAGCATTTATTTGTAAGGTAGGGATATAGTGGGACACCATCCTCCCTAAGTCTGTGGTTAGCAACATATTGGTGGGAATAGCCTCTGATACTCCCACTTCTCTCAGTCCTTTCCCTGCTCCCCAGTCCAGGTGCACATGGGCCATGGGCACGGCAGGGCTGACCCCTCCAACCCCGGTTATAGACATAGTCTTTCCTGGTATGATATCTGCAGGGATTACCATTTCTGGGCGCACCAGAGTCACCTCTGCCCCAGTGTCTCTGAGGCCAATGGTGACTTGATTACCAACAGTGACAGATTGACAGTTCTCATTGGTCCTCACATCAGAGCCGGCCACAAACAGGACAGCAGATGGGGAACCAGATGGCTTTGGGGTGGTAGTTGGGCGGTTGTCCCTATCAGGGCAGACAGCGCTAACATGTCCCACTTTGTTGCAGGAGAAGCATCGGCGTGTATCGCCTAGAGAATGTCTATTCCCCGGGACCCCACAGGAGGTGGGCTTGGACAGCACTGGCGATCGGCAGGCAGAGGGAGAAGGGTCCCTGTTTGGCTTACCTCGACTCCAGCTGAATCCTGATGGCTTCCGCACCTCAGGCATCCTGTTAGCCACATAGCAGTCAGCAATCTTTGGAGCCTGATCCGCAGTTCATGGCTCCTGATCACACACAAATTGTCGTACATCCGTGGGGCACATATGAAGAACTTGATCCTTGACCATAAGATCCGATAAGTCCTCAAAACTGTTAACAGAATGTCCCCTGATCCATTGGTGGAACGTGGTCCTCAAGGTGCTCACGAGATCCGCATAGCTGTCAGTTGATCCATGTTGTAGGTTCCGGAACGTTCTCAGATACACTTCTAGAGTTAGGTTGTATTTCCTGATCAGGGCCTCTTTTATGGCCTCATAGTTCCCATCTTGCTCTGGTGGGAGGACAGCGAAAACTTCCAGGACTTTGCCTCTCAGCCCTGGCGTTAGATACTTCGCCCACTGCTCACGGGGGAGATGGTATTGCCTGCACGTTTTTTCAAACCTCCGAAGAAAAGTATCTAAGTCCGTATCCTTCTCCATCACAGGGAAGTTTTCCAGACGTGGTCTCCTTGGATTTATGTCCTGGGAGGGAGTTAGCTGAGGACTGTTACCTCTCTCGATTTGAGCCACCAGAAGCTTGAAAACTCTCTCCTCCCTGCGTTCTGCAGCCTCTCCTACCGGCGTTCTGCAGCCTCTCTCTCGGCCCGGCGTTCTGCAGCCTCTCTCTCGGCCCGGCGTTCTGCAGCCTCTCTCTCCTCCCGGCGTTCTGCAGCCTCTCGGCCCGGCGTTCTGCAGCCTCTCTCAGCCCGGCGTTCTGCAGCCTCTCTCTCCTCCCGGTGTTCTGCAGCCTCTCTCTCGGCCCGGCGTTCTGCAGCCTCTCTCTCTTCCCGGCATTCTGCAGCCTCTCTCTCTTCCCGGCATTCTGCAGCCTCTCTCTCTTTCCGGCATTCTGCAGCCTCTCTCTCCTCCCGGCGTTCTGCAGCCTCTCTCTCCTCCCGGCGTTCTGCAGCCTCTCTCTCCCGGCCCGCGCGTTCTGCAGCCTCTCTCTCCTCCTGTCGGCGTTCTGCAGCAGCAGCCTCTTGTTCATCCCGGTCCCAGCATTCTGCAACCTCTCGCTCATCCTGTCGGTACTGTAGAATAAGCTGGCATTACTGGCACCTCCATCAGGTATCTCCGGTGCAAGGGTATTGCTGGTTCTCTCCGAGGTGAACTCTGTCCTTGGCCAGGTGCTTCAGTATTTTACTCAATGTCCTGCTAGACCAAGGCTTGTATCAGCAGGTCCTTGGATTTGTCGGCCGTCTCTATTCATCTCTGCTCACAGAGGTCGATCAGAGCCTCTTTTCTCTGCTTCTTGTACTTGGCTGCCATATCAATGTACAGCCTTTTACCAAATAAAAGATAGAAAAGAAAAACAGGGAAGGGGAACTGTTTGCAATATGTCTAAATGAGCACAGCTGAACCTTGTAGAACTGGTGCACTCCTCACAAGGATACCAATTCTTTAGTACAGGGAATAATCGCTTACACCATGCACTAATGCTCTAATAGAAATAAATTCTATCCCAGCGTTGCCACCAATTTGTCACGTACCTGCTTCTCAGCACGTGACTTGGGGTTGCGCGTGAAAGGGTTAATTATCTCCTCTCACTCCTCTGTCCTGTGCTGCAATGGGAGCATAAATCACACCCGACACAGACCACGCACCCCGCTTCATACACACTGCCACCACTCACCGAACACACGGGCGATGAGTCCCGGAAGTACTACTACTACTGTCTGCCAATCACCAGGATCTCACACTCTAAGGCTCTGGATTCTTTTAGAGCATACAAGGTTCAAACTTATTAAAGTTTAAGCTTTAATAGAAAAGGTACAGTGCTTACAATAAAAGGATATAAAAATATGGAAATAAAAAGTGACATACAAATATGCAAAACAGTTATAAAATGAAATGGATAAACTTACAGAAATATCTAAACTTTGCAGTCTGGTATTCTGCTCCCTGAGGGGGAGATGAATATGAACTGGATCACATCAGCTCGGCTGCCCCTCAATCTGTGAACCACCTTTTTTTTGTGGAAGGCCTAATTTATAGGTTTAGCCTGGAGTTCAGATTTCTAGAACAGCCTTTCATGTTAATGTTCTAATTCCTGGTTTGTAACTGGACCATGGCTACTTTACCAATGAATACATTATTTTGCGAAAGGTTCTTGTCTTAGCTTTTCTTTCCCATAGTAAATACAAATTGTCAGGCTGCAAATAGGTTCCATTTAGCGTCTGCCTTCAAGGCATCAGAGGAGTGAAATGTTTCCAATTCTGTTTCTTCCCAGGAAGGCCCCCTGGGGTATGAGACCAAGAAAACTGCCTTTTCTCAGGATAACATATATTATCACCTGTGTGAGACCTGCAGCCTAAGGACAGATGCTAGTTAACTGCCAGTCATACATATACATATTTTGACTACAACCCCCCGCCAGGTCACGGATGCACATATAGCTATTAACACACCCCAGGGGCACATATATTCGATGTCCCCCCCACCCCTGGATCACCGATGGACATACAGGCGATAACCCCTTCCCAAGGTCACAGACGCACATGCAGATGATAACCCTCTGCCTGGTCACAAACGCACATACAGGTGATAACACCTCCCCAGGACACAGACACATATACAGGCGATAACCTCCCGTCACTCCTGGGTCACAGACTCATATGCAGGCAAGACTCCCCCCCGAATCACAGAGACACATACAAGCGAAAACACCATGCCAGGTCACAGACGCACAGACAGACGATAATACCCCCCAGGGCATAGATGCACAAGCACTTGATAACTTCCAAACCCCTGGGTCACTGATGCACATACAGGCGATAACCCCCACCAGGTCATGGTCACCACATACAGGTGAGACGCCTCCCCCGAATCACAGACTCACAAGCAGGCAATAACCCCCCCATCCCCGAGTCACAGATGCACATATAGACAAGAACCCCCAGCCAAGTCATGGACGTACATACAGGCGATAACCCACCTCCTATCCTCGAGTCAGATGAACATACAGGCGAAATCCCCCTGCCAGGGCCAGGTCACAGACGCACATACAAGCAATAACAGCCCTGGGACACAGTTGCACAAACAGGCGTACATCCCCTGCCAGGTCACAGACACACATACAGGCAATAAACACCCCCCCGGGGCACAGATGCACATACAGTCATGGTCAAAAGTTTTGAAATGACACAAATATTATATTGTCACATGATCTGCTGCCCTCTGGTTTTTATGTGTGTTTGACAGATGTTTTTATCACAGACAGAAATATAATTGCAAACATATGAGTAACAAAAGCTTATATTGACAGTTAGAATGAGTTAATACAGCAAGTCAATATTTGCAGTGTTGACCCTTCTTCTTCAGGACCTCTGCAATTCTCCCTGGTATGCTCTCAATCAACTTCTGGACCAAATCCTGACTGATAGCAGTCCATTCTTGCAGAATCAATGCTTTCATTTTGTCAGAATTTTTAGGTTTTTGTTTGTCCACCGTCTCTTGATGATTGACCACAAGTTCTCAATGGGATTAAGATCTGGGGAGTTTCCAGGCCATGGACCCAAAATCTCTATGTTTTGTTCCCTGAGCCATTTAGTTATCACCTTTGCTTTATGGCAAGGTGCTCCATCATGCTGGAAAAGGCATTGTTGATCGCCAAACTGCTCTTGGAGGGTTGGGAGAAGTTGCTCTTGGAGGACATTCTGGTACCATTCTTTATTCATGGCTGTGTTTTTAGGCAAGACTGTGAGAGAGCCGATTCCCTTGGCTGAGAAGCAACCCCACACATGAATGGTTTCAGGATGCTTAACAGTTGGCATGAGACAAGACTGGTGGTAGCGCTCACCTTGTCTTCTCCGAATGAGGCGTTTTCCTGATGTCCCAAACAATCGAAAAGGGGATTCATCAGAGAAAATAACTTTACCCCAGTCCTCAGCAGTCCACTGCCTGTACCTTATGCAGAATATCAGTCTGTCCATGATGTTTTTTCTGGAGAGAAGTGGCTTCTTTGCTGCCCTCCTTGAGACCAGGCCTTGCTCCAAGAGTCTCCGCCTCACAGTGCGTGCAGATGCACTCACACCTGCCTGCTGCCATTCCTGAGCAAGCTCTGCACTGCTGGTAGCCCAATCCCGCAGCTGAAACACTTTTAAGAGACGATCCTGGCACTTACTGGTCTTTCTTGGGCGCCCCGGAGCCTTTTTGGCAACAATGGAACCTCTCTCCTTGAAGTTCTTGATGATGCGATAGATTGTTGACTGAGGTGCAATCTTTCTAGCTGCGATACTCTTCCCTGTTAGGCCATTTTTGTGCATTGCAATGATGACTGCACGTGTTTCTTTAGAGATAACCATGGTTAACAGAAGAGAAACAATGATGCCAAGCACCAGCCTCCTTTTAAAGTGTCCAGTGGTGTCATTCTTAAGGGTATGCCACACTAAACAAGAACGCTAACGAGATCGCTAAAAAACGTCACTATTTAGCATCTCGTTAGTGACGTTGTTGTGAGTGGCATGTAGCAACGACGTGGCCCCTGCTGTGATCTCGCTGATCGTTCACTGGAGTTCTGGACCGTATTTTGATCGTTGGCGTCCCGCTGGTGAGCGCTAGATCGCTGTGTCTGGCACCTTTTGTGAACGATGTGCGCTGTTTTTTACATCGCAATGACCGCCAAAGTCGTTAAGGAGATCGCTAACCGCTTATGCGTCGTTAACGAGATCGTCCAGTTTGGCAGCTACTAGCGACATTAAAACGATCACAAAACGATCGCATTAGTATGCGTCGTTATCGTGATCGTTAGCGGGAACGTTTAGTGTGGCAGTACCTTTACTTAATCATGACAGATTGATCTCCAGCCATGTCCTCATCAACACCCACACCTGTGTTAATGGAGCAATCACTGAAAAGAGGTTAGCTGGTCCTTTTAAGGCAGGGCTGCAATGATGTTGAAATGTGTTTTGGGGGATAAAGTTCATTTTCTAGCCAAATATTGACTTTGCAAGTAATTGCTGTTAAGCTGATCACTTTTTATAACATTCTGGAGTATATGCAAATTGCCATTAGAAAAAGTGAAGCAGTAGACTTTGTAAAAATTAATATTTGTGTCATTCTCAAAACTTTTGGCCATGACTGTACAGGTGATAACTCCCCCGTCAGGTCATGGATGTACATACAGGCGAGACCCCTCCCTCGGGTCACAGATGCACAAGCAGATGATAACCACTCCCATCCCCGAGTCACACATGCACAGACAGGCGACGGGGCAACATTGAGTCACAGACGCGCATAAAGGCGATAATTCCCCCACCAGGTAACAGACACACATACAGGTGATGTGATGAACGTCTGCCGACCGCCACATGGTAGCCCGGGGTATCACGGCTTGTGATCCCACCGCTGCCACCAATGTGATGATCACGGCACACACACACGACGGCTGCTGCCATCCGACCCAATATGTCAGGAAAAATCTGCAGGGATTTATAATTATCCCACTTCCACTTAGGAACTTGCAGCTCTTTGGCGCCCCCTTTTAGCCTCAGGTCAGTCAGGGAACTGCACCTGGGATAATTAGTCGCCAGATGGGCTGCTTGAATGTGTGCTGGCTATGGGGCACGCTGCAGTGAGGGAATTATAATTACTCCGGGCCGCAGCCAGGCAATACACTTATAAAACCCACTCTGTCACTGCCAACGCCACCCCACAGTTCAACACTTTACACCCCTTCTTTTTAGCTGCCACCAGCTACGATTTTTTTAATGAACAATTTATCAAGAGGGTCCGTAGCAACCCCGAATTAGTAGCGTAGTTACTTCAGGCACGTGCTAATTCATTTATAGAGCAGGAGAACCAAACTAATAATTTTATATGTTTATTCCTAAAATGCAGGCAGTGTTTATACAGTATAAAAGATGTAACAAGCTGAGACAATACAATTATGTACAATGCAATTTAAAATAAAACAGGGTTAAAGGTGAAAAACTTACATGGCACGTTGTTACTTGCAGGCAAGACAAGCTGGGGGAGGAGCCACACATCATAGTTCATTTGGAGCTCTTTCAGTCAGGTCATCTCCAGCTAGATCTGCCCAGGGGGCTAGTTGCAGACTTATACCCCTGGCTTGTGACCTCACAAAAGAGGCTGGTTTTCTGGCCACCTCCCATAGCTCGAAGTTACAGTTCTAAGCTCTGGAACCTTATAAAGAACATAACTCGGTGGGATGACCCTAGCAGAATAATGGCAGACCTATCAGTGATCTTATTCTGAAATGACTGTTCTAATGAGTCCAAACTCGGATGAGCTAGTCCACTGTGCGCCAGAGTATTTCATATCTCTGGTTCCGTTGTACTTACGAACTTACCAGTACCACAGTAACAACGCCTAATGGACGCATGATTCAGAACAGTAGCTTTCGTGTCTCTAACATAAGCTCCCCGCGAGTTATGACCAAAAGAATGAATTCCCATGATAAGCTATAGGACAGTCTGCAGGTCTGAGGAGACAAAGAAATTCCTGAGGTGGGGGCAAAAGGAAGGAGCGAGTAAGAGGGAGAGAGTAGGAGGGGGTTTTGCAGGCTGTGGGCTGTCAGCAGCAAGGATTAAGGACTGATTTTCCAGTCCAGCTCTGTACTGGGCAAAGCACGATGGGGGTCATAGTTCTCTTGTGGAAAGTTCTAGAACAGCACAAGGAATGGAGCTCCCATTCCAGGGTATCATCACAGGTGATAACCCTCCGCCAGGTCAAAACGCATATACAGGCGAAAACACCCTGCCAGGTGACGGATGCGTATCACCCACAGACCAATAGCTTGTGTGAGCGCTTCAACGGTACTCTCAAACAGATGCTACGCATGCTGGTTGAGACCCAAGGACGCGACTCGGAGCGGTACCTCCCACACCTGCTAGTCGCTTACCAAGAGGTTCCGCAGGCCTCAACGGGGTTCTCCCCCTTCAAGCTCCTGCACGGCAGGCAAGTCCGGGGACCCCTTGGGTTGGTAAGGGAATCCTGGGAAGAAGAGCCGAACCCTTGAGAAGTGTCCATCGTGGATTATGTCATGCACTTCCGTGACAAGATGCAGACCTTGACGCAGTTGGTGCATGACAAGATGACGCAGGCTCAGGCTGACCAGAAGCACTGGTACAACCAGAACGCCCGGGAGCGGACCTACCAGGTGGGTCAGCAGGTGTGGGCGCTGGTCCCCGTACCAAAGGATAAGCTTCAGGCAGCCTAGGATGGCCCGTACGTCGTGCACCAACAGCTCAACCCAGTCACCTATTTGGTCACTCATGACCACGATCGGGGTAGGCGCAAGGCCTTTCACATCAATATGATGAAGGCTCATCACGAACGTAAAGCCTGCGTCCTACCGGTCTGCAACCTGCCCGAGGTCGGGGAGGACGACCCCCTCCTGGACATGCTGGCCCAAGCCAAGACCGGTGGGTCCATCGAGAACGATGAGGTAAGCACCCCGCTAACCGCACCCCAACGGTCGCAGCTGCAAACTGTGCTGGAACCCGGAAGGACTGAGTTAGCGGTCCACGAAGTGGACACAGGGAATCATGCCCCACTATGCTGGACACCCTATCAGATCTTTGACGAGGTGCAGCATGTTATGCACCAAGAGATCGATGAGATGTTGCACCTGGGGGTGATTCAACGATCCAAAAGCACATGGGACTGACTTATAGTCCTCGTGCCGAAGAAGGATCAGACCACCCGGTTCTGCATGGACTACAGGCGGCTCATCGCCATCACTACCTCTGATGCACACCCAATGCCACACATCGAGGAGCTGCTTGAGCAGTTAGCAAAAGCGGAATACCTATCCATCATGGATTTGAGTCGTGGATACTGGCAGATTCCCCTGAGCCCTGAGGTGCAGGAGAAATCCGCCTTCATCACCCAATTCGGACTGTACGAGTCCACAGTCATGCCTTTCGGCATGAAAAATGCCCCTGCCAATTTCCAGCGGATGGTCAACCACCTGCTTCAGGGACTGGAGAAGTACACGGTGGCATACCTGGATGACATTGCCGTCTTCAGTTCCTTCTGGGAGGAACATCTTCAGCATTTCCAGGAGGTGCTCCAGCGTGTTCACCAAGCAGGCCTTACCATCAAGCCGGGAAAGTGCCAGATGGGCATGAGTGAGGTCCACTACCTGGGGCACCGGGTAGGCTAGGCTGGGGCTCCATGAGGCCAGAGAAAGTGAACGCTATCGTGCCCACCCCCAGGACCAAGAAACAGATGATGTCCTTTTTGGGCACTGCAGGGTACTATAGGCGATTCGTACAGAAATATAGTAGCCTGGCAAAACCCTTGACGGACCTCACCAGAAGGAGGCTACCCCAGACAGTCGACTGGACAGACGGCTGTGAGGTGGCCTTCCGGGCTTTGAAAACAGCCCTGTGCAACTCTCCCGTATTAAAAGCAGTCGACAGCAGTCGGCCGTTCCTGGTAAAGACCAACGCCAGCGAGTTTGGCCTCGGTGCTGTGCTTAGCCAGGTCGACTCGGGGAACCAAGAGCACCCCGTGTTGTACTTGAGCCGGAAGCTTCTGCCGAGGAAAATGGCCTATTCCACCATCGAGGAGTGCCTGGCCATGGTCTGGGCACTGCAGCGTTTGCAGCCCTACATGTAAGGAAGCACCTTCACCGTGGAGCCCGACAACAACCCCCTGAGCTGGCTGCACACTTTGCCCTCCAGCAGTACGACTTTACCGTGAAACAGAAAAAGGGCAGAGAGCATGGCAACGCAGATAGGTTGTCCCACCGGAGCAAACCTGCCAAGGTGTGCATGGAGGAGTACCGAGAGGTCCTGCCTCCATAGCGCAATCCAAAAGGGGATGTGTAATGATACTACGAATATGCTCACAATCAAAGTACCCTTCTAGAAGGTTCCATAGCTGTACAGACACTCGCTGTGGGCTTTTGACCCCCCTTTCCTCCTGTCACGGCTGCAAGCTCTCCCTCTCCCTAGCTCCCTTCACTTCGCCTACATGCAATACTAAACCCCTCCCTCAGGAATGTGTTAATTAGCAGAAACCTGTTCATTGTGTCCACCATGTGCTTCCTTTCTTATATGTGGGAGTAATTAAAGATGGAATAACCCAGTTCCATTCAGTGACAGAGATATAAAAATGACATATTTAGGACCTGCAATGTCAAAGCTAGACTCTAGCGCCTTGGCCTAAGCTCTTGCACCGGCAGAATCTGAGAAATGGATTCCTACTTAACCGGTTCATACAGGTACTCCGTGTTTGGACTTAAATGAGCGCCAACGCCATGTTGAGTTAGATGATACGTTGCTCGTCGCCATACGAGGGTCCCTCCCCAAGATATGATCCTTATGAGCTTTCAGTACGTGTTAGCCCCTCTGAGAAAAGAGGAGTGCTTCCGTAGCTCCACCGTCCTCAGTGATGTCACGACCAGGGGGTATAAGATAGTGAAAGCTCATTTTGCATCAGTCTTTGCCCTGGAACCCTGATACACAGAGGCTCTGTGATGCACTGTGATGTATCACCCCTCCCCTGCACGGTCTGCTATGAACTGACTTAAGCAACTGTAAGTGTTTTTTCTTTTTTTAATCCCTGTTATTTTGTTATCATTTGTACATATTTCAATTGTCTCACTTTGTAATATCTTTTATACTTTTGTAAACACTGCCTATTTTTTTGTAGTAAAATTTTTAAAATTACTAGCTTAGTTTCTCCTTGCTCTATAGGGTATCCCCACGACCTCCGTGCTAAATTAAGCTGACGCTACTAATTGGGGTGGCCCCTGCCCCACATTCCAGAACCAGAGGCTGGTGGCAGCGAGTGTGTTCTGGGCTTGTTGGGTAAAGCTGGTGGTGACGGAACAGGTTTCATAAGCGTATTGCCTGGCTGCGGCTGGGAGTAGTTATATTTCCCTCGCTGCAGCGTACCTAATAGCCAGTACACATCCAGGCAGCCCGTCTGGCGACTACTTATCCTAGATGCAGTTCCTTGACTGACCAGAGGGTAAGGGGGGTGCCGGAGAGCTGAGAGTTCCAAACCGGAACTGAAAAGTGGGATATACATAAAACTCTGCATTTGGTGACCTATTGATGGCAGAGGTGGGATAACTAAATATATTCACCCTGCGATTGATATTTTTCCTCACATTTGGTGGCAGCGGTGGGATCATAATCCGTATCCCCCGTGCCCATTCGTCACAGCTCGGTCATGAGGGACACAGATTTGACATTTTACAGGATGCCAGCTTAAGGGACCACGTTCTGGCAGAAAGAATAAAGGTCTGCTCCATTGACCATCACTGAACTCATGGATATGTTTAGGGTAGTCGGGATTTGGACCCATTGGTCATCTGAGCCCCATGGATACATTTGGGAAACCCAGGTTGTGACTCTCCGGTCACCTAGCCTTGTACTTCAATGAACTGTCATCTTCCTAAGCTTGTCATTACCTCCTCTCTGTACGTGAAAAGAGAGGAGCCTGGAAAATTCTGTGATGGGATCAAATGTGGAGAGTGAGCTAGTGGAGATGTGGGGAGAGACTGGAGTTGTGGCACTTGGTGACTGGGAGCGGATTTCCTGATGCATATTCTCTATTTACTCTGTAAAGTGTGAGGCCAGATCATCAGTGATAGGGGCCTTTGCTTCTGGACTGAGGAAGGAGTGAAAGGTGTCGAAGTTTATTTGGGTTGATAGATAGTGAGGAGATCAGGGTGGTGAAGTAGGTTTGTTTGGTGAGGTGAAGGGCAGCGTTATAGGTCTTTAACATCTATATACCGTATATACTCGTGTATAAGCCGAGATTTTCAGCCCATTTTTTAGGGCTGAAAGTCCCCCTCTCGGCTTATACGCGGGTCATATATGGGGGTCGACGGGGGAGGGGGAGCGGGGGTGTCGGATCATACTCACCCCTCCGCCGGTGCGTCTCTGCAGTCCCCATTCTTCTCCCACGATCTCCGGCTCCTTCCTGCAGCGGTCACATGGCACCGCTCATTAAAGTCATGAATATGCTTATATTCATGACTTTAATGAGCGGTACCATGTGACCGCTGTAGGAAGGAAGCTCTGCGGAGAGCGCCAGGAGAAGAGGAGAGGCTGCAGAGACAGCGCCGGCGGAGGGGTGAGTATAGCGATATTTACCTGTCCCGTTCCACCGCTGCACTGCTCCCTCATCTGACTCCTCTGGCTGTGAATGATCAGGCAGAGGGGCGTGATGACGTCGTTAGTGCGCGCCGCGCCCCCTGCCAGATCATTCACTACCGAGGACCCGAAAGAGGACGCAGCGTGCAGTGGTGCAGAGAGGACAGGTAAATATCTCAGGTGCCGGGGTCCTGAGCGAGCGGTGACACCAGCACCTGTGCCCCATAGCGCACCGGTGTCACCGCCTGCTCAGGATACCGGCACCTGGCCCCCAGCGACGAGAGGTGAGTATGTTTTTTTTTTTTTTTTTTTTTTTGCAGCAGCATATGGGGCATAATTGTGCAGCATATGGGGGCATAATCTGGAGCATAAGCTGTGGAACATATGGAGGCATAATATGGAGCATATGGGGCATAAGCTGTGGAACATATGGGGGCATAATCTGGAGCATATGGGGGCATAAGCTGTGGAACATATGAGGGCATAATCTGGAGCATATGGGGGCATAATATGGAGCATATGGGGGCATAAGCTGTGGAACATATGGGGCATAATCTGGAGCATATGGGGCATATTATGGAGCATACGGGGGCATAAGCTGTGGAACATATGGGGCATAATCTGGAGCATATGGGGGCATAATCTGTGGAACATATGGGGGCATAATCTGTGGAACATATGGGGGCATAATCTGGAGCATATGGGGGCATAATCTGTGGATCATACGGGGGCATAATCTGTGGAATATATGGGGGTATAATCTGGAGCATATGGGGGCATAATCTCTGAAGCATATTGGGCATAATCTGGAGCATATGGGGGGCATAATCTGGAGCATATTGGGCATAATCTGTGCAGCATATGGGGGCATAATCTGTGGAGCATCATATGGGGGCACAATCATTTTTCACCCTAGGCTTATACGCGAGTCAATACGTTTTCCCAGTTTTTTGTGGCAAAAATAGGGGGGTCGGTTTATACACGGGTCGGCTTATACATGAGTATATACGGGTATGTATAATTGAATGTGTGTGTGTATCACCAACCAATCACGAAGCATCTTTCATTTCACCAGAGCTGTTTAAAAGAAGCTGAGCTGTGATTGGTTGCTATGAGCTACAGTTTTCTCACTCCACGACAACACCTGAGCAGACACTGACCAGGCGGGAGAAATCTCACATTCCCGGGAACATAAGCTCCAGCCATTGTCTGCCCCCCAGAAAGGAGCAGAGAGCACATGACAGAAATGAATCCCCCCCTCCCCATATCCCCATCACACATCCTCCATCCCATAGGCACATCTTCCCTCTTAAAGGGATCTCCGGTATGGAAGCTACGGCAATTCCACTGAGCGCTCTGGTTCTGAGGTTCTGACCCCAGGCCTCTCTTAAAGGGATCCCCGGTATGGAAGTTAGGATCGTTCCACTCAGCACTGTGGTTCTGACCCCAGGGTCTCTTAAAGGGATCATTGGTATGGAAGTTAGGGCAATTCCACTGAGCGCTCTGGTTCTGAGGTTCTGACCCCAGGCCCCTCTTAAAGGGATCCCCGGCATGGAAGTTAGGACAATTCCACTCAGCGCTCTGGTTCTGACCCCAGGCTCCTCTTAAAGGGATCTTGGTACGGAAGTGAGGGCAAATCCACTCTGCCCTTTGGTAATGACCCCAGGCCTCTCTTAAAGGTATCATTGGTATGGAAGTCAGGGCAAATCCATCCAGCGCTTTGGTTAAGAGGCCTGGCCTCTCTTAAAGGTATCCCCGGTATGGAAGTTAGGGCAATTCCTCAGCGTTCTGGTTCTGATGCCAGGCTCTCTTAAAGGGATCCCCGGTACGGAAGTCAGGCAATTGCCTTCAATGCTTTGGTACTGACCCCAGGCGTCAATTAAAGGGATCATTGGTATGGAAGTCAGGACAAATCCATCCAGCGCTTTTGGTTTTGACCCCAGGCCTCTCTTAAGGGATCCCCAGTATGGAAGTTAGGACCATTCCACTCAGCGCTGTGGTTCTGACCCCAGGGCCTCTTAACCCCTTTACCCCCAAGGGTGGTTTGCACGTTAATGACGGGCCAATTTTTACAATTCTGACCACTGTCTCTTTATGAGGTTATAACTCTGGAAAGCTTCAACGGATCTTCGCGATTCTGAGATTGTTTTCTCGTGACATATTGTACTTCACGTTAGTGGTAAAATTTCTTTGATATAACTTGTGTTTATTTTTGAAAAAAACGCAAATATGGCAAAAAATTTTAACATTTTGCAATTTTCAAACTTTGAATTTTTATTCCCTTAAAACAGAGAAATATGTCACACAAAATAGTTAAGAAATAACATTTCCCACATGTCTACTTTACATCAGCAAAATTTTGGAACCAAATTTTTTTTTGTTAGGAAATTATAAGGGTTAAAAGTTGACCAGCGATTTTTCATTTTTACAACAAAATTTTCAAAGCCATTTTTTTAGGGACCACATCACATTTGAAGTCACTTTGAGGGGTCTATATGGCAGACAATACCCAAAAGTGACACCATTCTAAAAACTGCACCCCTCAAGGTACTCAAAACCACATTCAAGAAGTTTATTAACCCTTCAGGTGCTTCACAGGAGCTGAAGCAACGTGGAAGGAAAAAATGAGCATTTAACCTTTTAGTCACAAAAAAGATCTTTTACAAACTTTTTTTATTTTCACAAGGGTAAAAGGAGAAAATGGACAGATAAAGTTGTTGTGCAATTTCTCCTGAGTACTCCAATACCCCATATGTGGGGAAAAACCACTGTTTGGGCACACGGCAGAGCTCGTGAGGGAAGGAGCGCCGCTTGACTTTTTCAAACCAAAATTGGCTGGAATTGAGATTGGACACCATGTCGCAGAGCCCCTGATGCGCCTAAACAGTGGAAACCCCCCACAAGTGACACCATTTTGGAAACTAGACCCCCTAAGGAACTTATCTAGATCTGTTGTGAGCACTTTGAACCCCCAAGTGTTTCACAAAAGTTTATAATGCCTGGGTGTGAAAAAAAACAAAAAACAATTTTCCACAAAAATGATTTTTTAGTCCCAAATTTTAGATTTTTTCCCAAGGAAATTGGACCCCAAAAGTTGTTGTCCAATTTTTCTTGAGTACGCTGATACCCCATATGTGGGGGGGGGGAAACTGGGCGCACGGCAGGGCTTGGAAAGGAAGTAATAACGTTTTGGAATGCAGACGCTGATGGGAGTCATATTCCGTTTGCAGTGCCCCAGATGTGCCTAAACAGTGGAAACTCCCCACAAGTGACCCCATTTTGGAAACTAGACCCCCTAAGGAACTTCTTTAGATCTGTGGTGAGCACTTTAAACCCCAAGTGCTTCACACAAGATTATAATGCCCGGGCATGAAAATAAAAAATCCTATTTTTTTCCCACAAAAATTATCTTTCAGTCACCAATTTTTTATTTTCCCAAGGGTAACAGGAGAAATTGGACCACAAAAGTTTTTGTCCAATTTGTCCTAAGTACGCTGATACCCCAACCCCATATATGGGGGGGAACCACTGTTTGGGTGCACGGCAGAGCTCGGAATGGAAGGAGCGCCATTTGACTTTTTCCAACCAAAATTGGCTGGAATTGAGATTGGACGCCATGTTGCATTTGGAGAGCCCCTGATGTGCCTAAACAGTGAAACCCCCCACAAGTGACCCCATTTTGGAAACTAGACCCCCTAAGGAACTTATCTAGATCTGTGGTGAGCAATTTGAACCCAAAAATGCTTCACACAAGTTTATAACGTAGAGCCGTAAAATTAAAAAATCATATTTTTCCACAAAAATGATCTTTTCACCCCAATTTTTATTTTCCCAACGGTAACAAGACCCCAAAAGTTATTGTGCATTTTGTCCTGAGTACGCTGATACTCCATATGTGGGGGTAAACCACTGTTTGGGTGCATGGCAGAGCTCGGAAGGGAAGGAGCGCCGTTTGACTTTTTCAACGCAGAATTGGCTGGACGCCATGTCGTGTTTGGAGAGCCCCTGATGTGCCTAAACAGTGGAAACCCCAACAAATGACACCATTTTGGAAACTAGACCCCTCAAGGAACTTATCTAGATGGGTGGTGAGCACTTTGAACCCCGAAGTGCTTCACAGAAGTTTATAACGTACAGCCGTAAAAATAAAAAATCTTTTTTTTTTACAAAAATGATTTTTTCGCCCCCAATATTTTATTTTCACAAGGGTAACAGGAGAAATTGGACCCCAAGAGTTATTGTGCAATTTGTCCTGAGTACGCTGATACCCCATATGTGGGGGTAAACTACTGTTTGGGTGCATGGCAGAGCTCAGGAGGTAAGGAGCACGGTTTGACTTTTTCAACGCAGAATTGGCTGGAATTGAGATCAGACGCTATGTCACATTTGGAGAGCCCCTGATGTGCATAAACAGTGGAAACCCCCCCAATTCTAACTCCAACCCTAACCCCAACACACCCCTAACCCTAGTCCCAACCCTAACCACAAACCTAACCCTAACACACCCCTAACCCTAATCCCAACTCTAACCCTAATCCTAACTTTAGCCGCAACCCTAACCCTAATGGGAAAATGGAAATAAATACATTTTTTTAATTTTATTATTTTTCCCTAACTAATGGGGTGATAAAGGGGGTTTGATTTACTATTTATAGTGGGTTTTTATGATTGCCAGCTGTCACGCTAAAAGACGCTTTTTATTGCAAAAAATAGTTTTTGCATCACCACATTTTGAGAGCTATAATTTTTGCATATTTTGGCCCACGGAGTCATGTGAGGTCTTATTTTTTGCGGTACGAGGTGACGTTTTTATTGGTACCATTTTTGGGCACATGACATTTTTTTATTTCGATTTTTGGGAGGTTAGAATGAACAAAAATCAGCAATTCATGAATTTCTTTTGGGGGAGGCGTTTTTATTGTTCTGCGTGTGGTAAAATTGATAAAGCAGTTTTATTCTTCGGGTCAGTACGATTACGGCGATACCTCATTTATATCATTTTTTTATGTTTTGGCGCTTTTATACAATAAAAACAATTTTATATAAAAAATAATTATTTTTGCATCGCTTTATTCTGCGAGCTATAATTTTATTATTTTTTCGCTGATGATGCTGTATGATAGCTCGTTTTTTGCGGGACAAGATGACGTTTTCAGCGGTATCATGTTTATTTATATCCGTCTTTTTGATCGCGTGTTATTCCACTTTTTGTTCGGCGGTATGATGATAAATCATTGTTTCTTTGCTTTGTTTTTTTTTTTTAAGTGGTTCACTAAAGGGTTAACTAGTGGGACAATTCTATAGGGGGGGTCGTTACAGACACGGCGATACCAAATATGTGTACTTTTATTGGGTTTTTTTTGTTTACATGAAGAAATGAATTTATTGGGGAATTTTTTTTTCTTCCTTTATTTTAGAATTTTTTTACCCGTTATTTTCATTTTTTTAACTTTTTTACTTTGTACATCACTGTATAAAGTCAGATCGCTGGTGTGACAGTGTGCTAAGCACTCTGTCAGACCAGCGATGTGACAGGCACTGCTGTAGGCTTTCTCAGTGCCTGCTCTCAGCACTTAGTGCCGGGTGTCAGCTGTGATAATCAGCTGACACCCGGCCGCGATCCCCCCGGGACGTACTATCCCGTCCATGGTCATACAGGCCCAGGTCACATGGACGAGATAGTACGTCCGATGGCAGAAAGGGGTTAAAGGGATCATTGGTATGGAAGTGAGGGCAAATCCACTCAGCGCTCCGGTTCTGACCCCAGGCTGCCGGGATGATGTGGGATATTAGGGGTAGTAGTCCGGTGGCTCTGGCTGACGGGATGATGTAGGATATTAGGGGTAGTAGTCCGGTGGCTCTGGCTGCCGGGATTGTGTGGGATATTAGGGGTAGTAGTCCGGTGGCTCTGGCTGACGGGATGATGTGGGATATTAGGGGTAGTAGTCCGGTGGCTCTGGCTGACGGGATGATATGGGATATTAGGGGTAGTAGTCCGGTGGCTCTAGCTGACGGGATGATGTGGGATATTAGGGGTAGTAGTCTGGTGGTTCTGGCTGCCGGGATTGTGTGGGATATTAGGGGTAGTAGTCCGGTGGCTCTGGCTGACGGGATGATGTGGGATATTAGGGGTAGTAGTCCGGTGGCTCTGGCTGACGGGATGATGTGGGATATTAGGGGTAGTAGTCCGGTGGCTCTGGCTGATGGGATGATGTGGGATATTAGGGGTAGTAGTCCGGTAGCTCTGGCTGACGGGATGATGTGGGATATTAGGGGTAGTAGTCCGGTGGCTCTGGCTGACGGGATGATGTGGGATATTAGGGGTAGTAGTCCGGTGGCTCTGGCTGATGTGGGATATTAGGGGTAGTAGTCCGGTGGCTCTGGCTGACGGGATGATGTGGGATATTAGGGGTAGTAGTCCGGTGGCTCTGGCTGACGGGATGATGTGGGATAATAGGGGTAGTAGTCCGGTAGCTCTGGCTCACATTCCCGGGAACATAAGCTCCAGCCATTGTCTGCCCCCCAGAAAGGAGCAGAGAGCACATGACAGAAATGAATCCCCCCCTCCCCATATCCCCATCACACATCCTCCATCCCATAGGCACATCTTCCCTCTTAAAGGGATCTCCGGTATGGAAGCTACGGCAATTCCACTGAGCGCTCTGGTTCTGAGGTTCTGACCCCAGGCCTCTCTTAAAGGGATCCCCGGTATGGAAGTTAGGATCGTTCCACTCAGCACTGTGGTTCTGACCCCAGGGTCTCTTAAAGGGATCATTGGTATGGAAGTTAGGGCAATTCCACTGAGCGCTCTGGTTCTGAGGTTCTGACCCCAGGCCCCTCTTAAAGGGATCCCCGGCATGGAAGTTAGGACAATTCCACTCAGCGCTCTGGTTCTGACCCCAGGCTCCTCTTAAAGGGATCCTTGGTACGGAAGTGAGGGCAAATCCACTCTGCCCTTTGGTAATGACCCCAGGCCTCTCTTAAAGGTATCATTGGTATGGAAGTCAGGGCAAATCCATCCAGCGCTTTGGTTAAGAGGCCTGGCCTCTCTTAAAGGTATCCCCGGTATGGAAGTTAGGGCAATTCCACTCAGCGTTCTGGTTCTGATGCCAGGCTCTCTTAAAGGGATCCCCGGTACGGAAGTCAGGGCAATTGCCTTCAAATGCTTTGGTACTGACCCCAGGCGTCAATTAAAGGGATCATTGGTATGGAAGTCAGGACAAATCCATCCAGCGCTTTTGGTTTTGACCCCAGGCCTCTCTTAAAGGGATCCCCAGTATGGAAGTTAGGACCATTCCACTCAGCGCTGTGGTTCTGACCCCAGGGCCTCTTAACCCCTTTACCCCCAAGGGTGGTTTGCACGTTAATGACGGGCCAATTTTTACAATTCTGACCACTGTCTCTTTATGAGGTTATAACTCTGGAAAGCTTCAACGGATCTTCGCGATTCTGAGATTGTTTTCTCGTGACATATTGTACTTCACGTTAGTGGTAAAATTTCTTTGATATAACTTGTGTTTATTTTTGAAAAAAACGCAAATATGGCAAAAAATTTTAACATTTTGCAATTTTCAAACTTTGAATTTTTATTCCCTTAAAACAGAGAAATATGTCACACAAAATAGTTAAGAAATAACATTTCCCACATGTCTACTTTACATCAGCAAAATTTTGGAACCAAATTTTTTTTTGTTAGGAAATTATAAGGGTTAAAAGTTGACCAGCGATTTTTCATTTTTACAACAAAATTTTCAAAGCCATTTTTTTTAGGGACCACATCACATTTGAAGTCACTTTGAGGGGTCTATATGGCAGACAATACCCAAAAGTGACACCATTCTAAAAACTGCACCCCTCAAGGTACTCAAAACCACATTCAAGAAGTTTATTAACCCTTCAGGTGCTTCACAGGAGCTGAAGCAACGTGGAAGGAAAAAATGAGCATTTAACCTTTTAGTCACAAAAAAGATCTTTTACAAACTTTTTTTATTTTCACAAGGGTAAAAGGAGAAAATGGACAGATAAAGTTGTTGTGCAATTTCTCCTGAGTACTCCAATACCCCATATGTGGGGAAAAACCACTGTTTGGGCACACGGCAGAGCTCGTGAGGGAAGGAGGACGCCGCTTGACTTTTTCAAACCAAAATTGGCTGGAATTGAGATTGGACACCATGTCGCAGAGCCCCTGATGCGCCTAAACAGTGGAAACCCCCCACAAGTGACACCATTTTGGAAACTAGACCCCCTAAGGAACTTATCTAGATCTGTTGTGAGCACTTTGAACCCCCAAGTGTTTCACAAAAGTTTATAATGCCTGGGTGTGAAAAAAAACAAAAAACAATTTTCCACAAAAATGATTTTTTAGTCCCAAATTTTAGATTTTTTCCCAAGGAAATTGGACCCCAAAAGTTGTTGTCCAATTTTTCTTGAGTACGCTGATACCCCATATGTGGGGGGGGGAAACTGGGCGCACGGCAGGGCTTGGAAAGGAAGTAATAACGTTTTGGAATGCAGACGCTGATGGGAGTCATATTCCGTTTGCAGTGCCCCAGATGTGCCTAAACAGTGGAAACTCCCCACAAGTGACCCCATTTTGGAAACTAGACCCCCTAAGGAACTTCTTTAGATCTGTGGTGAGCACTTTAAACCCCAAGTGCTTCACACAAGATTATAATGCCCGGGCATGAAAATAAAAAATCCTATTTTTTTCCCACAAAAATTATCTTTCAGTCACCAATTTTTTATTTTCCCAAGGGTAACAGGAGAAATTGGACCACAAAAGTTTTTGTCCAATTTGTCCTAAGTACGCTGATACCCCAACCCCATATATGGGGGGGAACCACTGTTTGGGTGCACGGCAGAGCTCGGAATGGAAGGAGCGCCATTTGACTTTTTCCAACCAAAATTGGCTGGAATTGAGATTGGACGCCATGTTGCATTTGGAGAGCCCCTGATGTGCCTAAACAGTGGAAACCCCCCACAAGTGACCCCATTTTGGAAACTAGACCCCCTAAGGAACTTATCTAGATCTGTGGTGAGCAATTTGAACCCAAAAATGCTTCACACAAGTTTATAACGTAGAGCCGTAAAATTAAAAAATCATATTTTTTCCACAAAAATGATCTTTTCACCCCAATTTTTATTTTCCCAACGGTAACAAGACCCCAAAAGTTATTGTGCATTTTGTCCTGAGTACGCTGATACTCCATATGTGGGGGTAAACCACTGTTTGGGTGCATGGCAGAGCTCGGAAGGGAAGGAGCGCCGTTTGACTTTTTCAACGCAGAATTGGCTGGACGCCATGTCGTGTTTGGAGAGCCCCTGATGTGCCTAAACAGTGGAAACCCCAACAAATGACACCATTTTGGAAACTAGACCCCTCAAGGAACTTATCTAGATGGGTGGTGAGCACTTTGAACCCCGAAGTGCTTCACAGAAGTTTATAACGTACAGCCGTAAAAATAAAAAATCTTTTTTTTTTACAAAAATGATTTTTTCGCCCCCAATATTTTATTTTCACAAGGGTAACAGGAGAAATTGGACCCCAAGAGTTATTGTGCAATTTGTCCTGAGTACGCTGATACCCCATATGTGGGGGTAAACTACTGTTTGGGTGCATGGCAGAGCTCAGGAGGTAAGGAGCACGGTTTGACTTTTTCAACGCAGAATTGGCTGGAATTGAGATCAGACGCTATGTCACATTTGGAGAGCCCCTGATGTGCATAAACAGTGGAAACCCCCCCAATTCTAACTCCAACCCTAACCCCAACCACCCCTAACCCTAGTCCCAACCCTAACCACAAACCTAACCCTAACACACCCCTAACCCTAATCCCAACTCTAACCCTAATCCTAACTTTAGCCGCAACCCTAACCCTAATGGGAAAATGGAAATAAATACATTTTTTTAATTTTATTATTTTTCCCTAACTAATGGGGTGATAAAGGGGGTTTGATTTACTATTTATAGTGGGTTTTTATGATTGCCAGCTGTCACGCTAAAAGACGCTTTTTATTGCAAAAAATAGTTTTTGCATCACCACATTTTGAGAGCTATAATTTTTGCATATTTTGGCCCACGGAGTCATGTGAGGTCTTATTTTTTGCGGTACGAGGTGACGTTTTTATTGGTACCATTTTTGGGCACATGACATTTTTTTATTTCGATTTTTGGGAGGTTAGAATGAACAAAAATCAGCAATTCATGAATTTCTTTTGGGGGAGGCGTTTTTATTGTTCTGCGTGTGGTAAAATTGATAAAGCAGTTTTATTCTTCGGGTCAGTACGATTACGGCGATACCTCATTTATATCATTTTTTTATGTTTTGGCGCTTTTATACAATAAAAACAATTTTATATAAAAAATAATTATTTTTGCATCGCTTTATTCTGCGAGCTATAATTTTATTATTTTTTCGCTGATGATGCTGTATGATAGCTCGTTTTTTGCGGGACAAGATGACGTTTTCAGCGGTATCATGTTTATTTATATCCGTCTTTTTGATCGCGTGTTATTCCACTTTTTGTTCGGCGGTATGATGATAAATCATTGTTTCTTTGCTTTGTTTTTTTTTTTTAAGTGGTTCACTAAAGGGGTTAACTAGTGGGACAATTCTATAGGGGGGGTCGTTACAGACACGGCGATACCAAATATGTGTACTTTTATTGGGTTTTTTTTGTTTACATGAAGAAATGAATTTATTGGGGAATTTTTTTTTTCTTCCTTTATTTTAGAATTTTTTTACCCGTTATTTTCATTTTTTTAACTTTTTTACTTTGTACATCACTGTATAAAGTCAGATCGCTGGTGTGACAGTGTGCTAAGCACTCTGTCAGACCAGCGATGTGACAGGCACTGCTGTAGGCTTTCTCAGTGCCTGCTCTCAGCACTTAGTGCCGGGTGTCAGCTGTGATAATCAGCTGACACCCGGCCGCGATCCCCCCGGGACGTACTATCCCGTCCATGGTCATACAGGCCCAGGTCACATGGACGAGATAGTACGTCCGATGGCAGAAAGGGGTTAAAGGGATCATTGGTATGGAAGTGAGGGCAAATCCACTCAGCGCTCCGGTTCTGACCCCAGGCTGCCGGGATGATGTGGGATATTAGGGGTAGTAGTCCGGTGGCTCTGGCTGACGGGATGATGTAGGATATTAGGGGTAGTAGTCCGGTGGCTCTGGCTGCCGGGATTGTGTGGGATATTAGGGGTAGTAGTCCGGTGGCTCTGGCTGACGGGATGATGTGGGATATTAGGGGTAGTAGTCCGGTGGCTCTGGCTGACGGGATGATATGGGATATTAGGGGTAGTAGTCCGGTGGCTCTAGCTGACGGGATGATGTGGGATATTAGGGGTAGTAGTCTGGTGGTTCTGGCTGCCGGGATTGTGTGGGATATTAGGGGTAGTAGTCCGGTGGCTCTGGCTGACGGGATGATGTGGGATATTAGGGGTAGTAGTCCGGTGGCTCTGGCTGACGGGATGATGTGGGATATTAGGGGTAGTAGTCCGGTGGCTCTGGCTGATGGGATGATGTGGGATATTAGGGGTAGTAGTCCGGTAGCTCTGGCTGACGGGATGATGTGGGATATTAGGGGTAGTAGTCCGGTGGCTCTGGCTGACGGGATGATGTGGGATATTAGGGGTAGTAGTCCGGTGGCTCTGGCTGATGTGGGATATTAGGGGTAGTAGTCCGGTGGCTCTGGCTGACGGGATGATGTGGGATATTAGGGGTAGTAGTCCGGTGGCTCTGGCTGACGGGATGATGTGGGATAATAGGGGTAGTAGTCCGGTGGCTCTGGCTGATGGGATGATGTGGGATATTAGGGGTAGTAGTCCGGTAGCTCTGGCTGACGGGATGATGTGGGATATTAGGGGTAGTAGTCTGGTGGCTCTGGCTGACGGGATGATGTGGGATATTAGGGGTAGTAGTCCGGTGGCTCTGGCTGATGGGATGATGTGGGATATTAGGGGTAGTAGTCCGGTAGCTCTGGCTGACGGGATGATGTGGGATATTAGGGGTAGTAGTCCGGTGGCTCTGGCTGACGGGATGATGTGGGATATTAGGGGTAGTAGTCTGGTGGTTCTGGCTGCCGGGATTGTGTGGGATATTAGGGGTAGTAGTCCGGTGGTTCTGGCTGACGGGATGATGTGGGATATTAGGGGTAGTAGTCCGGTGGCTCTGGCTGATGGGATGATGTGGGATATTAGGGGTAGTAGTCCGGTAGCTCTGGCTGACGGGATGATGTGGGATATTAGGGGTAGTAGTCCGGTAGCTCTGGCTGACGGGATGATGTGGGATATTAGGGGTAGTAGTCCGGTGGCTCTGGCTGATGGGATGATGTGGGATATTAGGGGTAGTAGTCCGGTGGCTCTGGCTGACGGGATGATGTGGGATATTAGGGGTAGTAGTCTGGTGGCTCTGGCTGATGGGATGATGTGGGATATTAGGGGTAGTAGTCCGGTGGCTCTGGCTGATGGGATGATGTGGGATATTAGGGGTAGTAGTCCGGTAGCTCTGGCTGACGGGATGATGTGGGATATTAGGGGTAGTAGTCCAGTAGCTCTGGCTGACGGGATGATGTGGGATATTAGGGGTAGTAGTCCGGTAGCTCTGGCTGACGGGATGATGTGGGATATTAGTGGTAGTAGTCCGGTAGCTCTGGCTGACGGGATGATGTGGGATATTAGGGGTAGTAGTCCGGTAGCTCTGGCTGACGGGATGATGTGGGATATTAGGGTAGTAGTCTGGTGGCTCTGACGGGATGATGTGGGATATTAGGGGTAGTAGTTTCGGTAGCTCTGGCTGACGGGATGATGTGGGATATTAGGGTAGTAGTCCGGTGGCTCTGGCTGATGGGATGATGTGGGATATTAGGGGTAGTAGTCTGGTGGCTCTGGCTGACGGGATGATGTGGGATATTAGGGGTAGTAGTCTGGTGGCTCTGGCTGATGGGATGATGTGGGATATTAGGGGTAGTAGTCCGGTGGCTCTGGCTGATGGGATGATGTGGGATATTAGGGGTAGTAGTCCGGTGGCTCTGGCTGACGGGATGGTGTGGGATATTAGGGGTAGTAGTCCGGTGGCTCTGGCTGATGGGATGATGTGGGATATTAGGGGTAGTAGTCCGGTGGCTCTGGTTGATGGGATGATGTGGGATATTAGGGGTAGTAGTCCGGTGGCTCTGGCTGACGGGATGATGTGGGATATTAGGGGTAGTAGTCCGGTGGCTCTGGCTGATGGGATGATGTGGGATATTAGGGGTAGTAGTCCGGTGGCTCTGGCTGATGGGATGATGTGGGATATTAGGGGTAGTAGTCCGGTGGCTCTGGTTGATGGGATGATGTGGATATTAGGGGTAGTAGTCCGGTGGCTCTGGCTGACGGGATGATGTGGGATATTAGGGGTAGTAGTCCGGTGGCTCTGGCTGACGGGATGATGTGGGATATTAGGGGTAGTAGTTTGGTGGCTCTGGCTGATGGGATGATGTGGGATATTAGGGGTAGTAGTCCGGTGGCTCTGGCTGACGGGATGATGTGGGATATTAGGGGTAGTAGTCCGGTGGCTCTGGCTGACGGGATGATGTGGGATATTAGGGGTAGTAGTCAGGTGGCTTTGATGGGATGATGTGGGATATTAGGGGTAGTAGTCCGGTGGCTCTGGCTGACGGGATGATGTGGGATATTAGGGTAGTAGTCCGGTGGCTCTGGCTGATGGGATGATGTGGGATATTAGGGGTAGTAGTCCGGTGGCTCTGGCTGACGGGATGATGTGGGATATTAGGAGTAGTAGTCCGGTGGCTCTGGCTGATAGGATGATGTGGGATATTAGGGTAGTAGTCCGGTGGCTCTGGCTGACGGGATTGTGGGTATATTATAGTGGGTGTGGCTCTACACTCAGCTTTATATATAGAGATATAATCATTAGAATTTGTTATAACCGTAGTTAGTTACTATGTCCGGGCAGCGCCGGGCTCTTCAGCTAGTAAATTTATAAAGCTTTCTGGTATTCAAGTTTTTTCTGCCTGTACGTGCATCTGTGACCCTGGGGTGAGGGGGGTTATCGAGTGTTTGTGTGTCTGTGACCCGGGGAAGGGGTCTCGCCTGTATGTGCTGCCACACTGTGTTACCCTCACCCTGTGTTTTCTGAGTATTGTTCTGTCCATGGAGAAGAGCCCTGGTCCATGCGGTTCCGGCTAGCGGACCAGAGCACCCACTGACTCCCCATGTCTCCAATCCCCCCGCAAGTCACAGACATATAAACAGACGAGAACCCCCTGCTCTCCTGGGTATAGACTTACATACATTCGACTATCCCCCCATGTCACAGATGCACATACAGGTGGCGAGACCCCTCACCCAGGTCACAGGTGCCTAGATAGGCGATAAACCGCCTGGATCATAGACACACATACAGGAGAGACCCCTCCACGAGGTCACAAGCACACATACAGTCGATAAGCCCCCGGTCACAGATGCACATACAGTCAATAATCTTCTCGCCAGGTCACAGACATCACAAATACAGGCGATAAAACGCCCTTCCCCTCGGTGACAGATGCACATGCAGGCGATAACCCCCCATCCTGTGTCACAGACACACAAACAGGCGATAACCTCCCCAGGGTCACAGTCGCACATAAAGGCGATAAGCACCCGTTGGGTCACAGACACACAAACAGGCGATAACCTCCCCAGGGTCACAGTCGCACATGCAGGCCATAACGCCCCCGCGGTCACAGATGCACATACAGTCAATGAAGTCCAAAAAAAGAAAAACAGATTCGGCACCGCTGCACCACCGTGGTCTCTTAGACAAATCTAAAGAGACTCCTCACACACAATGAGAACGCTATATACCCCCAGGAACGGGTGCTCATTCCTAAGAAAATGTGCAAATGGCACAAAGGAAGAAAAAAGGATGGCACTCACCGTTACCAAAAGTAGAAGTCTTTATTTCATGGATAAAAATCCATAGGAGTTCGGACAACGGCCGTTTCGCGCTCCTGCGCTTCAACGGTCCTAATTAGGCCCGAGCATATACATTTTTATCCATGAAATAAAGACTTCTACTTTTGGTAACAGTGAGTGCCATCCTTTTTTCTTCCTTTGTGACATACAGTCAATAATCTCTTCCTCAGGTCAAGGACACACGTGCAGCAATAACCCCCCTGTTGAGACACAGCATTGTATCTTAATTAGCCAGACGACTAATTTTTAGCAAGCCAGAAAGAATAGACTGTTATCTGTATGTGGACTTTTGAATTTTGTGTGTTTGTTTCTGGTTGGTCAAAAATACAGACTTTTGCTTGTGTAAGCCTGTCATATTGAGATGTAAGTTGACATTTGATATAACATATTGTGCTCTTATCCTGGATGACTGGTGATGTTTACTGATATGCTAATTATACATTGTCCATGCCAGATAGTTTGTTGGCATTCCAAACAGAGGGGGAAAATCTATGCAAATAGATTACATAATCAAACAATATGACTTGGTCCTCACCATTATATTCCCCTTATTTGACATGCTGGATTGAAGGACACTTGTTAATTATAAAAAGACTTTGCATGCCCCTATCTGGAGAGACAGAGTCTCAGATAGAGATTCAGCAAAGCCATCCAAACATCCAAGGACTCTACAGGACTGCAGCCAAGGCATCATGGCTCCATCACGAGTGACACAGATTTATCATTGCCAACCTAGGGGTCGGTTGGAAGAATAGAGATCTGCTCCATTGACCATCACTGAACCATGGATACGTTTGGAGAAAGCCAGGATTGGGACCCACCGATCTCCTGGCTCTATGGAGATGTTCGGAGAAGCCAGGTTGAGACCCTTGGATCAACTGGCCTTGTACTCAATGGACTGTCATCTTCCTAAGCTTGGCTTTACCTTTTCTCTGCGTGTCACAGCTGGGGTAACCGACCCTGGAAGATAAAGCCAGGTTGTGACCCTCCGGTCAGCTGGCCTTGTATCTGTATGGACTGTCATCTTCCTACACTTGTCGTTAACTCCTCTATGTGTGCATGACACAGGTTGGGGTAATCAACCCTGGAAGATCTGAAGTAACAGATATCACGTCTCTGACATTTCTCGTCGTTGGCTATCGGTCGTGAACAGGTATGGTCAATGCTCAAACTCTGCTGTGTTATCATATCTCTGACATTTCTCCTGTCGTTGGCCATTGGTTGGGACCAGGTGTGGTCACTGCTCCAGCTCCACTGTGTTATCATATCTGTGTGACAATTCTTTTGTTGTTGGCCATCGGTTGGGACCAGGTGTGGTCACTGCTCCAGCTCCACTGTGTTATCACATCTCTGACATTTCTCTTGTCCTTGGCCATTGGTCTCAACCAATGGCCAAGGACAAGAGAAATGTCACAGAGACATGATAACATAGTGGAGCTGGAGCAGTGTGTGTATAATACCGCCATACAGTGCTCGGCAGTACATACAGGAGAGTGTGTGTATAATACCGCCATACAGTGCTCGGTATTGTAGGGATCCAGGCAGTTCCTCTGATTGGTCCATTATTTGATGAACTTAATCAGACGGAGGCTCTGACATCTTCAGCTGAATGTAAGGAGGCAGCCATCATGTCATCCTGCAATGCACAAGAGGACCACAAGATGCCGCTATTAGCACAGGGGGAGCTGCCGCTTTATAAGCACCGCTCCGCAGTCTCAAAAGAGCAGGAATTCCTAAGTGACTGTTTGAGGACAGCCCCCTAGTTTTTTGCTGTTGCAGTGGAGCACAATAATGGCCCCCATTCAATAAAGTGAGAGTCATAGTGCACCCCCAATCATCATGTGATCATTTAGTGGCTATATTCCAAGTGTCGCCTCCTAAAGGGATTTGATGTAGATTAACAGCCATAGCTGGAGGCTCCAGTGTGGAGCAGAAGGCACAAAGTGTATTATGGGATGATGGCAGCCGGATCTGTGTCATTTTCCCACATCCAGACCTGGTATTCACAGTTCCGAGAGATACAGCAAAATAACTCTGCACTCCATCGATTAACCTCAGGCCAGGGCCGTGAGGACTCAACTAGATGAGACTGTTGCCCAACAACAAGAGAAGTGCCACAGAGACATGATAACAGCAGAGCTGGAGCAGTGACCACACCTGGTCACAAGCGATGGACAACGACAGGAGAAATGTCACAGAGACATGATAACACAGTGAGCTGGAGCAGTGACCACACCTGGTCACAACCGATGGACAACGACAGGAGAAATGTCACAGAGACATGATAACACAGTGGAGCTGGAGCAGTGACCACACCTGGTCCTGACCGATGGCCAATGACGAGAAATGTCACACAGATATGATCACACAGTGGAGCTGGAGCAGTGACCACACCTGGTCACAACCGATGGCCAATGATGAGAAATGTCACAGAGGTATGATAACACAGTGGAGCTGGAGCAGTGACCACACCTGGTCCAACGATGTCACGACGAGAATGTCACAAGTATATAACACAGTGAGCGGCAGTGACCACACCTGGTCACAACCGATGGCCAAGCGAAAATGTCACGAATATACACAGAGCTGGAAAGTGACCACACCTGTCCAACCGATGCCAATGATGAGAATCCGAGATTGATAACACAGTGACTGAGCGTGACCACCCTGTCACAACCAATGCCAATGAGAAAATTCACAGAGATATAACACATGAGCATGACACACCTGGTCCAACCGATGCCAATGATGAAAATCACGAATATAACACAGTGACATGACCACACCTGCCCAACCGATGCCAATGATGAGAATCACAGAGATATGAACACAGGGACTGGAGCATGACCACACCTGTCACAACGAGGCCAATGATGAAAATGTCACAGAAAATGATACACAGTGAGCTGACAGTGACCACACCTGTCACAACCATGGCCATGAAAATGTCACAGAGAATAACACATGGAGCATGACCAACCTGGTCCCAACCGATGGCCAATGATGAGGAATGTCACAGAGATATGATAACACAGTGGAGCTGGAGCAGTGACCACACCTGGTCCCACCGATGGCCAATGACGAGAAATGTCACAGAAATATAACACAGTGGAGCTGGACAGTGACCACACCTGGTCACAACCGATGGCCAATGATAGAAATGTCACAGAGGTATGATAACATAGTGAGCTGGAGCAGTGACCACACCTGGTCACAACCGATGGCCAATGACAAGAAATTCACAGAGGTATGATAATATATGGAGCTGGAGCAGTGACCACACTGTCACAAACATGGCCAATAATGAGGAATGTCACAGAGATATGATAACACAGTGGAGCTGGAGCAGTGACCACACCTGGTCACAACCGATGGCCAATGATGAGAAATGTCACAGAGGTATGATAACATAGTGGAGCTGGAGCAGTGACCACAACCTGGTCACAACCGATGGCCAATGATGAAAAATGTCACAGAGGTATGATAACATAGTGGAGCTGGAGCAGTGACCACACCTGGTCCACAAACAATGGCCAATGATGAGGAATGTCACAGAGGTATGATAACATAGTGGAGCTGGAGCAGTGACCACACCTGGTCACAACCGATGGCCAATGACAAGAAATGTCACAGAGGTATGATAACATAGTGGAGCTGGAGCAGTGACCACACCTGGTCACAAACGATGGCCAATGATGAGGAATGTCACAGAGATATGATAAACACAGTGGAGCTGGAGCAGTGACCACACCTGTCACAACCGATGGCCAATGATGAGAATGTCACAGAGATATAACACAGTGGAGCAGTGACCACAACCTGGTACCCAACCGATGGCCAATGATGAGGAATGTACACAGAGATATGAAACACAGTGAGCATGGAGCAGTGACCACACCTGGTCAAACCGATGGCCAATGATGAAATGTCACAGAAATATGATAACACAGTGGAGCTGGAGCAGTGACCATACCTGGTCACAACCAATGGCCAATGATGAGAAATGTCACAGAGATATAACACAGTGGAGCAGTGACCACACACTGGTCCCAACTGATGGCCAATGATGAAGAATATCACAGAGAATGATAACACAGTGGAGCTGGAGCAGTGACCACACCTGGTCCCAACCATGGCCAATGACAGAAATGTCACAGAAATATAACACAGTGGAGCTGGAGCATGACCACACCTGGTCACAACCGATGGCCAATGATGAGAAATGTCACAGAGGTATGATAACATAGTGGAGCTGGAGCAGTGACCACACCGGTCACAACCGATGGCCAATGACAAGAAATGTCACAGAGGTAATGATAACATAGTGGAGCTGGAGCAGTGACCAACACCTGGTCACAAACGATGCCAATGATGAGAAATGTCACAGAGGTATGATAACACAGTGGAGCTGGAGCAGTGACCACACCTGGTCACAAACGATGGCCAATGATGAGAAATGTCACAGAGGTATGATAACATAGTGGAGCTGGAGCAGTGCCACACTGTTTGAGGACAGCCCCTTGTTTTATTGCTGTTGCAGTGGAGCACAATAATGGCCCCCATTCAATAAAGTGAGAGTCATAGTGCACCCCCAATCATCATGTGACATTTAGTGGCTATATTCCCAAGTGTCGCCTCCTAAAGAGATTAGATGTAGATAACAGCCATAGCTGGAGGCTCCAGTGTGGAGCAGAAGGCACAAAGTGTAATATGGGATGATGGCAGCCGGATCTGTGTCATTTTCCCACATCCAACCTGGAATTCACAGTTCCGAAGATACAGCAAAATACTCTGCATCCATCGATTAACCTCAGGCCAGGGCCGTGAGGACTCAACTAATGGACTGTTGCCCAACAACAAGAGAATGCCACAGAGACATGATAACACAGAGCTGGAGCAGTGACCACACCTGGTCACAACGATGGACCAACGACAGGAGAAATGTCACAGAGACATGATAACACAGTGGAGCTGGAGCAGTGACCACACCTGGTCACAACCGATGGACAACACAGGAGAAATGTCACAGAGACATGATAACACAGTGGAGCTGGAGCAGTGACCACACCTTGGTCCGAACCGATGGCCAATGACGAGAAATGTCACACAGATATGATCACACAGTGGAGCTGGAGCAGTGACCACACCTGGTCACAACCGATGGCCAATGATGAGAAATGTCACAGAGGTATGATAACACAGTGGAGCTGGACAGTGACC
>JARQOD010006826.1:0-41316 GCA_033576555.1 Oophaga sylvatica | reverse complement strand
TTTAGCTGGGAGGCAGGAAAAAAAAGGAAATACCCAGGCATTTGGGAATCTATGAGATTGCAGTACCCTGACTAACCACCACAACTAGAGGCAGCCGTGGAGCTTTCCCTACGTTGGTCTAGACGCCTCTTTCACAGCCTGAGAAACTAACTACACCTAAAGACAGAAATAGGAAAGCTATCTGCCCCGGAGCAGAACCCCAAAAGAAAATTTAGAAAGCCCCCAACATGTAATGGCGGTTAGACAAGAGGAAATACTGACACAGAAAGAAAATAGTATGAGCAACGGGGGCCCAAACTATCTAAATAGAAAAGGACAGGAAGGGTACTTACTGCAATCTCAGAAAACCCTGAAAAACACCAAACTCTACTATTTTCAAAAATCACCTGAGATCACACGACCTCTACCACCTAAATTAGTTCTCTGGTTTAACAAAATAAAAACAGCAGCCACTGAAAAAAAACTGGAAAAAGCAAAAGTAAAAAACACAGTGGCTGAACCAAACTGAGAGGGCAAAAGCCCCGGAGGGGACCCTGAAGGCCCCCACGAAGTGCAGGACAAATGCAAAAATACGCAAAAACACAAAAGAAGAAATGTTTTATCTGATAGCAGGAGAAGCAGACACGACACAGCAGGCTACAAGGGAAACTGGAAAGAAGGATTCAGCCCAAAGAACAATTGATCACCGGAAACCCCTGATGGGAAAATGACTCCCTTATATAAGACCGTCAGTAACACCTGATTCCAGTCCTCACAATCCTCACTAGTACCGCTTGTAACCACCAGAGGGAGCCCCTGCTCAGAACTCATCTCAAGCTCATTCACAACAGTACCCCCCCTTGAGGAGGGGTCACCGAACCCTCATTTGAGCAACCGGGTCGGTCAGGATGGTTCTATGATACCAACGGATAAGTCTCCTAGCATGGATGTCCGAAGCAAACACCCAAGAATTGTCTTCCTGACCATAACCTCTCCTTTTAAACCAAATACTGGAGTCTCGTCTAGAAAAACGAGAATCCAATATTTTCTCAACCAGTACTTTCCCGATTGCCTCAACAAAACAGGGTCAGGAGGCACAGCAGCAGGAACCACTGGCTCAACAAACCCTTTCAACAGGACTTGTGGAACACGTTATGGATTTAAATGTCCCTGGAAGAAGCAAACGAAAAGAAACAGGATTAATAATCTCCATGATCTTATAAGGTCCAATGAACCTAGGCTTAAATTTAGGAGATGCTACTCTCATAGGAATATTCTTTGAGGACAACCAGACCAAGTCCCCCACTTTAAACCGAGGACCATCAGTCCTATGCCGTTAGCAAACCGCTGGGCCTTCTCCTGAGAGAGGGACAACCTCTCCACTACCTGGTCCCAAATCTGCTGCATACGCTCAACAACAGAGTCAACACCTGGACAGACAGAAGCCTCCGTCTGTCCTGAAGAAAATCGAGGGTGAAACCCAGAATTACAGAAAAAGGAGACATCAAAGTGGCAGAGCTAGCCCTATTATTAAGAGCAAACTCAGCCAAAGGCAAAAAAGAGACCCAGTCATCCTGATCAGCAGACACAAAGCATCTTAGATAAGTCTCCAATGTCTGGTTTGTTCTCTCAGTTTGACCATTGGTCTGAGGATGAAATGCCGAGGAGAAAGACAATTGAACACCCAGTTTAGAACAAAAAGTCCTCCAAAATCTGGAAACAAACTGGACTCCTCTGTCAGATACAATGTTCTCAGGAATGCCGTGTAAACGAACCACGTGCTGAAGGAACAACGGCACCAATTCAGAGGAGGAAGGCAACTTAGGTAATGGCACAAGATGTATCATTTTGGAAAACCTATCACAAATTACCCAGATGGTGGTCATTCTCTGAGAAACAGGAAGATCGGAAATGAAATCCATAGAGATATGGGTCCATGGTCTCTTGGGCACAGGCAATGGCATCAACAAACCACTAGAGCGAGAGCAAGGCTTGGAGCGAGAGCAAGTCCCGCAGGACTGCACAAATTCCCTGACATCGCGAGACAAGGTAGGCCACCAAAAGGACCGACTAACCAAGTCTCTGGTACCAAAATTCCGGGATGCCCAGCCAATGCGGAACAATGAATCTCAGACATCACACTCTTTTTCCATTGGTCCGGGACAAACAATTTTCCAACAGGGCAGCGCTCGGGCCTATCCTCCTGACACCCCTCCAGAGCAAGTCTCAAATTGGGCGAGATGGCGGAAAGAACTACACCCTCCTTCAAAATAACAGAGGGATCAGATAACTCAGGAGAGTCCGCAAGGAAACTCCTCGAGAGGGCATCCGCCTTAACATTCTTAGTGCCAGGAAGAAAGGAAACCACAAAATTAAAACGTGTGAAAAACAAGGCCCACCTGGCCTGTCTAGGATTGAGTCGCTTGGCAGATTCCAGATAGACCAGATTCTTATGGTCCGTAAGGACCACCACCTGATGTTTGGCTCCCTCCAGCCAATGTCTCCACTCTTCAAAAGCCCACTTCATGGCCAATAACTCCCCATTACCCACGTCATAATTACGTTCAGTAGGAGAAAATTTTCGAGAGAAAAAGGCACAAGGGTTACTTTTAGAGGTCTCTGGATCTTTTTGGGACAAAACGGCACCTGCCCCAATTTCAGAGGCATCAACCTCCACCTGAAATGGCAGAGAAACATCAGGCTGCCGTAGAACAGGAGCAGAAGTGAATCTCTGCTTAAGTTCCTGAAACGCAGAGACTGCCTCAGGAGGCCAATTCACCACATCAGAACCCTTTCTGGTCAAATCAGTTAATGGTTTAACAATAACGAGAAATTACCAATAAATTTACGATAAAAATTGGCAAAACCCAAAAATCTCTGAAGAGCCTTTAATGAAGTAGGTTGGACCCAATCACAGATGGCCTGAACCTTGACCGGGTCCATTTCAATAACAGATGGGGACAAAATGAATCCCAGAAATGAGATCTTCTGTACGCCAAAAAGACACTTTGATCCCTTCACATACAGAGCATTCTCTCTCAAAATCTGGAATACAGTTCGAACATGTTTCACATGAGAGTCCCAGTCATTAGAAAAAATCAAGATATCATCCAAATAAACAATCAGAAACTTGTCCACAAAATCCTGAAAATGTCATTCATGAAGGACTGGAAGACGGAAGGAGCATTAGTGAGCCCAAAGGGCATCACTAGGTACTCAAAATGCCCTTCAGGGGTATTGAATGCCGTCTTCCATTCATCCCCGTGCTTAATGCGAATAAGGTTATACGCCCCCCTGAGGTCAAGCTTGGTAAACCAAGTAGCGTTTTTCACCCTGGAAAACAGGTCAGAAATCAAGGGTAACGGGTATTGATATTTCACAGTAATATTGTTCAAGAGACGATAATCAATACACGGCCTTAATGAACCATCTTTTTTGGCCACAAAGAAAAAACCGGCACCTAAGGGTGAAGAGGATGGTCTGATATGACCCTTCTCCAATGATTCCTTGATATAAGACCGCATAGCGTCATGTTCAGGTACAGACAAGTTAAAAAGGCGACCTTTAGGGAATTTACTACCTGGCACTAATTCAATAGCGCAGTCATAGCTCCTATGGGGAGGTAAGGATGCAGATTTACTTTCGCTAAACACATCAGAAAAATCAAACAAAAGGTCAGGAACATCCTCAGCCTGGGGGAGGCAGAAAAAACAGGAGTGTTGGTATTAACACATTGGCAGCCCCAACTGGTTACAGACACAGATTTCCAATCCAAAACAAGATTATGAGACTGTAACCAAGGGAAACCCAGCACTATAATGTCATGCAGATTATATAGAACCAAAAATTTGCAGCACTCCTGGTGATCAGGTTCAACCCTCATTATCACCTGAGTAGAAAACTGGGGTTTATTCTCAGCCAAAGGGGTAGAATCGATCCCCAGTAGAGGAATAGACTTCTGTAGGGGTATCAAGGGAAACCCACAACGTTTAGCAAAATCATAATCCATCAGGTTAATAGCTGCTCCAGAATCAACGAAAGCCTGAGCAGAAAATGAGGACAGAGAGCATATCAGAGTGACAGTTAATAAAAACTTAGTCTGAACACTACCCAAGACAACTGAGCGTGCAAAACGTCTTCCCCGCTTAGGGCAGACTGAAATAGCATGAGAGGCATCACCACAGTAGAAACATAACCCATTGCGCTTTCGAAACTCATGACGCTGTGCCCCAGACACCACTCCATCACACTGCATGGGCTCAGCAGCTGGCTCACAAGGCAACACCACTCCACGCATACTTCTCCGCTCACGCAAACGTCTGTCAATTTGAATCGCTAATGACATAGAATCATTGAGACCAGAGGGGACAGGGAATCCCACCATAACATCCTTTACATTATCCGACAGACCCTTCCGGAAAAGGGCCGCCAAAGCGTCGTCATTCCATTTGGTCAGGACTGCCCACCTACGGAATCTCTGACAGTATAACTCAGCGTCATCAAGCCCCTGATTTAATGCCAACAAGGCTTTTTCAGCTTGATCAGTGACATTAGGCTCATCGTACAATAACCCCAAAGCCTGAAAAAATGCATCAACATCACTCAAAACAGGATCCCCAGGTATCAGGGAAAAAGCCCAATCCTGAGGATCGCCGCGCAGGAGAGAGATGATAATTTGAACCTGCTGCGCTGCGTTTCCTGAGGACTTAGATTTTAAGGCAAAAAACAATTTACAATTATTTTTGAAATTCTGAAACTTAGCTCGATCCCCTAAAAACAAATCTGGCATGGGGATCCTAGGTTCCACAACAGGCAACCTAGCAAGATATGCAGCAATACTCTGAACCTCAGTGGCAAGCTGATCCACACGGCCAGACAACTGTGCAAACTCCATTGGGAGAAAAGATCCTCCCCAGCACCCAGAGATACAGAGGAAAAAAAAAAAATGCAACAACAGAAAAATATCTCTGACAACTTTTCTTCCTTCAAAATATTTTTTCCCTTCTGTGAGTACCATACAATTTTTATGGCCGGTGATACTGTTATGTTACGGTAGCTGAGGAGTGCAGGTAAAAAAGGCAATACACCAGAGCAGTTGGAATCTATGAGATTGCAGTACCCTGACTAACCACCACAACTAGAGGCAGCCGTGGAGCGTTCCTACGTTGGTCCTAGACGCCTCGTCACAGCCTGAGAAACTAACTACACCTAAAGACAGAAATAGGAAAGCTATCTGCCCCGAGCAGAACCCCAAAGATAATAAAAAGCCCCCAAACATGTAATGGCGGTTAGACAAGAGGAAATACTGACACAGAAAGAAAATAGTATGAGCAAACGCTGGGGCCCAAACTATCTAAATAGAAAAGGACAGGAAGGGTACTTACTGCAATCTCAGAAAACCCTGAAAAACACCAACTCTACTAATTTCAAAATCACCTGAGATCACACGACCTCTACCACCTAAATTAGTTTTCTGGTGTAACAAAATCAAAACAGCAGCCACTGAAAAAAAACTGGAAAAAGCAAAAGTACAAAACACAGTGGCTGAACCAAACTGAGAGGGCAAAAGCCCCCGGAGGGGACCCTGAAGGCCCCCACAGAAGTGCAGGACAAATGCAAAAATACAGCAAAAACACAAAAGAAGAAATTGTCTTATCTGATAGCAGGAGAAGCAGACACGACACAGCAGGCTACAAGGGAAACTGGAAAGAAGGATTCAGACCAGAACAATTGATCACCGGCAACCCTGATGGGAAAATGACTCCCTTATATAAGACCAGTCAGTAACACCTGATTCCCAGTCCTCACAATCCTCACTAGTACCGCTTGTAACCACCAGAGGGAGCCCCTGCTCAGAACTCATCTCAAACCCATTCACAACAGTCCTGGAAGAGAAGTGCGGTATGAAAGACGGTAATAGTTAGCGAATCCCAGGAACCGCTGAATGGCCTTCAACCCCTCTGGTCGGGCCACTTCTCGATGGCAGATGGCAGTTTCGTAGGCCTGTCTGAGAGATAATGTAGCCCAGAAACGGAAGCGAGGTCTGCTCAAAGAGACACTTCTCATATTTGGCGAAGAGGTGATTCTGCCTGAGCCTGAGCAGAACCTGACAAACATCCCTCCGGTGAGACTGGAGATCCGGAGAGAAGACCAAGATGTCGTCAAGGTACACCACAACGCAGGAGTAGAGGAGGTCCCGGAAGATGTCATTGACCAACTCCTGAAAGACTGCTGGAGCATTACAGAGACCAAAGGGCATGACCAGATACTCGTAGTGGCCATCCCGGGAGTTGAATGCCGTCTTCCATTCATCTCCTCGACGGATACGAACCAGGTTGTATGCTCCACGAAGATCCAGTTTAGTGAAGACTCTAGCCCCTCTAAGACGATCAAACAACTCCGGAATGAGCGGAAGAGGGTACTTATTCTTCACCGTGATCAAATTTAGGCCTCTGTAGTCAATACAGGGACGGAGAGATCCGTCTTTCTTTTTTACAAAAAAGAAACCTGCTCCCGCTGGGGAGGTAGATTTCCGGATGAATCCTTTCGCTAAATTCTCCTCGATATATTCTGACATCGACCTGGTCTCTGCAGCGGACAATGGGTAAATACGCCCACGGGGAGGCGTAGTACCGGGTAGCAGGTCGATCGGGCAATCATATGGTCTATGCGGGGGTAATGTCTCTGCTTCCTTTTTATTAAAGACATCAGCGAATGACCAATATGGAATCGGGAGTCCAGGTAGATTAGCAGGTGTAGGAGAAGAACGGACGGGATGGACAGGCACCAGACACGTTTTATGACAGTCCTGTCCCCAGCGAAGAATCTCTCCATTCTGCCAGTCGAGCACGGGTGCATGTTTTTGGAGCCAAGGCAGACCTAGTAAGAAAGCATGAGAGAGTCCAGGTAAAACATGAAACGAGATGCTCTCAGAATGCAACATTCCCACCTGCAGGGTTATGGCTTCGGTGATAAGTTGGATGGGACGAGGTAGGAGACCCCCATCCACAGCAGCAACAGATACTGGTTCAACCAGAGGTTTGGTGGGAATGCGATACTTCTCTACTAGAGCCTGTGAAACAAGATTCCCAGCTGCTCCAGAATCAAGTTGGGCCAGTTCGAAGTAACGGTTCTTACCGATGAGAATAGAGACAGACAGCAGCAGAGACGAAGAGGATTTATTCTGGTCTAGGTGGACCTCTCCGAGCGAACCTAGACACAGGCGTTTCCCGACCTCTCCGGACAGGTACGGATCCAGTGCTCCTTACTGCCACAGTAGAAGCAACTCCTCTCGGCACGGCGTGAGTCCTGACGGGCTTTGACCATCTTGGTCTGGTCGACCTGCATAGGCTCAGCAGTGTGCATCTGGGGAGAAACGGAAGAGGTTATAGGTCTCTGAAATGAGGGTGCAAGACGAGGAAACCCTCTCTCACGGGTGACCTCTTTGGCACGTTCCTGGAACCGTAGATCAATTCGATTGGCAAGATTTATTAAATCATCAAGGGAGGTTGGAATGTCCCGACCGGCAAGTTCATCTTTAATACGGCCGGACAGACCCTCCCAGAAGACCGAAATCAGGGCGTTATTGTCCCAAGCCAACTCTGAGGCTAGAGTACGGAACCGTATGGCATATTGACCAACGGTGAGACTCTCCTGACGGAGACACAACAGAGATGATGCAGAGGAGGTCTTCCGTCCAGGTTCGTCTAATACCTTCCGGAAGGCCGAGAGAAAAGCAGGCAGGTCAGATACCAGAGGATCTTCTCTCTCCCAGAGAGGATTAAGCCAGGCCAGAGCCTCTCCGGTGAGATGGGACATGATGAAGGCAATTTTGGCCCGGTCAGAGTTAAACTGGTGTGCCAGGAGTTCGAAATGCAGGGTGCACTGGTTAATGAAACCACGAGCCAGAGCAGGGTCGCCTCCAAACCTAGGAGGAGCTGAAAGTCGGGGTCCGAGAATGGAAACCACGGAATTGGGAAGCAGCGAGGCTGCCGGATTGTGAGTCATGGCTCCAGCGGTGGTTGCTGGTGATGAATTCAGAGTGTCCAGGCGGGAATTGACGTTCCGCAGGTGACCCAGGATGGCCTCCTGTTGCGACCTCTGGTGAGATAGTTCATGACACAATTCCGGGAGGGAAGGGGTTTGGGTGCCACCGGGTTCCATGGCCCGAGCAAACTGTAACGGGTCTGATAGGTGAAACCACTGAGCTTTATTATACAAGACAGTTTACTTGTAAGAGAGCAGTGTCATGGGTGCATCGCCACGAAGATCGTCGCGATTGCACATTCTGACTTCTCACAGCTGAGCTGCTGTTTCTTTGTGTTTGGTAATGAGAGAGTTAATTTTACCTAGCTCTTTGCTAAGACTAGGTTCAGCCTCGCCCGGCTGCTTTGGATTATGTTCTAATTAGTTTCCTTTATATTCCTGCCAGTCTGGGTGTTGGATGCCGGTGAAAGCATTCATATAGTTTAGCAGACTGGAGCGGTTCTGGGAATACTTAAGCTAAGAGCTCCTTAGTTGTTTTTACTCTTACAGCTTATAGTTTATCTCTGAGACCTATGGTGTTCCTACTGTGTGTGAGTGTTGTATGTAAGACTTTATTTACTTTATTTCTTATCTTTCTTGTATGTCTTTCTGTTCATTAACCGTTACCTGGTCATTCCCTTTGGTGGTAATCAGGGTCCTTCTTAGGACTAGATTACAGTTGGCAGGGATTGATAGGAGACAGGGTTTACGCTGGTGGCCTGGACCTCTGTACCTTTAACAGTACCTCCAGGTTGAGGGATTAGTTAGGACCCCAGTTTAGGGTCAGCTTAGACCCCGGTCACCCTCTAGCCGGAGACAGCGTATAACGGATTCCGTTTTGACCCTCTGGACATTCTGTCAGGTAAATCCATGTTATAATATATCTATGCGCATGTTATATTAGTATGTTGCCCTTTTTGATATAGATTACAGACATCTCATATATATATCTGCTATACAGCGTGACATTTTCACCGGCCCAAACTAAAGATTCTCCCCAGCTGTCATGGATCCAGTAGCCCAGCTGGCCCGGCAGTTGCAGGGGTTGTCCATGGAATTTGCAGACATTAAGTCCAAGGTTTTGTCCCCCCCGGAGCAAACCAGATCTGAACCTAAGGTTGCTCTCCCGGACAGGTTCACTGGTGGGCGGGACAAATTTTTACTTTCCGGGAGGCATGTAAATTGTACTTTCGGCTGCGGCCTCGGTCATCTGGGAGTGAAGAGCAGAGGGTGGGAATTGTTATCTCGCTCTTACAAGGGGATCCTCAATCTTGGGCGTTCTCTATTCCTCCAGGCTCCCCAGATCTCCAGTCAGTGGATCGATTTTTTACTGCCCTGGGTCTGGTATATGATGATCCGGATCGAGTCTCCCTTGCTGAAACAAGGTTACGTAAAATACGGCAAGGAAAATCGTCCAGCGGAGGAATATTCTTCTGAGTTCCGTAGATGGGCAACAGATACTCAGTGGAATGACCCTGCTCTTAGGAGCCAGTTTTGTCAAGGGTTGTCTGACAAATTAAAAGATGTGTTGGCTCAGTATGATTCTCCTCCATCACTGGAGGCTGCTATGGCCCTCGCTATTCGCATTGATAGACGTCTTCGGGGAAGACGCGAGGTAACTCCGCCCCCCGTGATGACTCCACCTACTACTAAAGTCCCTTATACTGAGGTTCCTCTGGTCTGTTCTGAGGAACCCATGCAGTTGGGAGGGACATCATTTTGTAGGAGGGAATCAGCGGTGCGCCGCAAGACTAGAAGGTGTTTCTTTTGCGGGAGAGAGGGACATTTTGTTGGGGGGTGTCCATCCCGGACCTCTTTGAACCAAGGAGTTAACCTGGGAGTGTGTATTTCGTCCCCAAATCCCTCTCAGTTTCTCGTGCCTGCGGAGGTGGTGATTGGTACTAGAACTGAGAGGATTTCTGTTTTTCTTGATAGTGGGTCCGGGGCTAATCTGGTGGACACTCGGTTTGCCCAGGTGCATGGTATGCAACTGAGTGTATTGGCCAAACCGGTCCCTATACTCTCTATTGATTCTAGACCTCTTGGTCAAGGTAGCTTGGTACAAGCTGTTCATAACATAGATCTTCGAGTAGGGGCAATACATAAAGAGCAATTGTCTTGTTATGTGTTGGAGGGTCTGCCTGCTCCTATTGTGTTGGGACTTCCTTGGTTGGCTAAACATAACCCAGTGATTGATTGGCAATCCAGAAAGATAAGCCAGTGGGGTGAATTTTGCAAGAGTAACTGCATGAACACGGTCATCCGTGCGGTCGTGGCCTAGAACTTTGCCTCCTTTTCTGGAGGACTTTTGAGGATGTTTCTCAGAGGAGGGGTTGTCAAGACTTACCTCTCATCGCGCGATGACTGTTTCAATTAAAATGCTCTCCTGATGCTAAGTTACCTAAATCTAGTTATATAACTTTCTGGTCCTGAGAGCAGGCTATGGAAGGATTATATTTCGGAAAGTCTGGCCAAGGGGGCATATTATTAGACCCTTCATCTTCCCCAGTGGGCCGCGGGTTCTTCTTTGTGAATAAAAAAGATGGAGCCTACGCACTTGCTTGGTATTCCCGTGAGCTTAATCGGATTACGGTCCGAGAACCGATCCGCTCCTACTTATTCCTGATCTACTTCAATCAATTGTGGCGCCAAATGGTTTCTCTATGATTGATCTCAGGTGGGCGTATAATCTATCGGATAAAGGAGGAGGGATGAGTGGAAGACTGGCGTTTAAACACTCCGGAGGACATTATAGACCTTGTCATGCCATTTGGTCTAACTAACTGCTCCCGCGGTGTGTCACATTTTGGTAATGACATTCTTTACGCCACCTTGTGGGGGCAGTTTGTGGTCGTTTATTTAGAAGACATCTAATTTACTCGCCAGATCTTGTGTCCATCAGGAACATGTGAAGACAGTGTTGCAGATCTTGCGAGACAATAAACTGTACGCCAAATGGAAAATGATATACGCCGTACAGGAACTTCATTTTTGGGTTTCCTGTGTCAGCTTCCTCCGGTTTCCCGTATGTACCCTGGGAAGGTGAGAGGCCAGTTGCTGAAGGGATCGGCCAGAGGAACTTAGGCACTGCAGCGTTACTTGGGGGAATTGCTAACTACTACCGAGAAGTTTATTCGTAATTTCTCATCTGTTCAAAGACTCTCACTGACATGACAAAAAAAGGGACGGATTTTTCTAGTGGTCTGAACAAAGCTTTTCAAGCATTTTCCTCCTTGAAAAAATGTTTTGCTTCGGCACCCATAAACTCCATTCAACTAATGCATCACAACCGTTCATTTTGGAGGTAGACGCAGTCTGACGTAGGGGTGGGAGCGGTATAATCCCAAGGCCCGTCCCTGGTAATGGATCCGTGCGCTTTCTTCCTCTAAAAAATTGTCGTGCCGCCGAGAGAATTATGATGTCGGCAATAGAACTTTGGCCATTATATGGGCTTTTGAGGAATTGCGTCACTTTTTGGAGGGGCAGTCCACCCGGTCACCGTCATTATAACACATGAACCTGCTGTATTTAGAAATCTTCAAAACGTCTGAATTCCAGACAAGCTAAAGGTCGTTGTTTTTTTAACAGGTTTAATTTTTGTCGTCACATATCGTCCTGGTCAAAAATGTAAAGGCTGATGCCTATCTCGTGTTTTACCTTCCCGGGGACCGGTGAAGAACGGATGAGACCCGGATCCTATTCTTCAGGAGGGAGTGTTGTGGTTCGGCTGTATGCTCTGAGCTGAGAGGAGGAGGTATTGGAAGGCTCAGGGGGACGCCCCTGTAGGACCTCCAGGGATACTGTGTGTTCCAGATCAGTTAAGACAGAAAGTTATCGAGGCACATCATAATTCTGCTTTGGCAGGACACCAGGATAAAGCAACTGTGGGTGATCTCCTTTCACGCGCGGTTTAGGTGCCTAACTTAAATAAAGAGGGTAGTAAAACTTTTGTCCACGCGTCCTGTGTGTTTGTGCTCGCATCCAAGGACTCCACATACCCTTTCCGTCTGGACCCTCTTACCTTTGAAAGTTCCGAGCGTCCATGTACACATCTGTCTATGGCCCACCCCCCCAACTTCATTACGACCTCCCTCCGTCGTCAAGGAAACTGTCATACTAGTTGTTGTTGACAGGTTCAGTAAGAAGGCACAATTTCATTGCTCTTCCTAATGCTAAAACTCTGGCGCAGGTGTTCAATTGGGGAGATTGTGAGACTTCAACGGGTTGCCCTCCGATGTGGTGTCGGATTGGGTCTCAGTTTGTGCCAAGTTCTGGAGGGCCTTTTGTTCACGTCGGGGATGCAATTGTCATTTTCCTCGGCTTTCATCCGCAGACCAATTGTCAGACAGAGCGTCCTGAATCAGAGCCTAGAGACATATTCTCGGTGTTTTGTCCTCAGAGAACCAGGAGGACTGTCTCTTTCTGCCTTTGGCAGAGTTCGCTCTTTAACAATAGGCGGAGCGAGATTCACTGGTAAGTCCCCATTTTTTGGGGGGCTATGGTTTTCATCCCCAGTTTTGTACTTTCAATGGGGGGCCCTCTGGGTTCCGAGAGGAGCGATTCACGTCGTCACTTGCTTCAGTTTGGAGGGAGGAGTGCTAATAATCAGAGGCTATGGGGAACCGTTACAAACGTATGGCTGTTAAGAGGAGAGTGTCTGGTCCGACCTATGTGTGAACATCAGGTTTGGTTGTCTACCAGAATATAAAACTCAAGGTTCCCTCCTGAGAAACTGGGTCCCAGGTTTTCATCGTCCATACAGGATCAGTTCCATATTTAATCCTGTGGCATAATTTCGTCTGACCTCTCTCCTACGTTAAAATCCACAGATGTGTTTCACAAATCGTTGCTTAAGAGGTACGTGGCAGCAAGTATTCCATTCACCTCTACCTCCGCCTCCAGTGTGGTCAATGGTAACTTAGAATTTTCAGGTGTCGAAGATCTAGACTCACGTCGAATATCGCCGTCCCTTCAGTACTTGGTTCATTGGAAGGGTATGGTCCTGAAGAGACGGTGGTCCCTGCGTCTGAATTAACGCAGATCGATGGTTCGGACCTTCCCACAACAACTCACCCGGGTAGACCTGGCCCTGAGGGTCCAGAGCCCCCCTCGTAAAGGGGGGAGTACTGACAAGGAGATATCGCCACGAAGATCGTCGCGATTGCACATTCTGACTTCTCACAGCTGAGTTTTTTTTTTTTGCTGGGTTGCTGTTGTGTTTGGCAGTGAAGAATTAATTCTAACCTAGCTCTGTGCTATGACTAGGTTCAGCCCGCCCTGGTCTGCATTTGATTGCGACTTGAGCTTCAAAATAGATAGCTTTCCTTTATCATACCTGCCAGTCTCAGATATGTTAGGAGGAATATGCCTGGTGAAGAGTGAGCATTCATGCAGACCACAGATTGGATCGGTTCAGAGAAGACCAAAGCTAGATCTACCTTTGTGGTTTCTCCTCTTAAACATAACAGATATCTCCTAGCTACATATACCATTGAGTAGTCCCTCCCCCAGTTAATTGAGGTGATAATTGACCAAGGAAGTGTTGACAAGCAGATCGGACAGTAATTTTACTTTATCCCCTGTCTTTCTCGTTTGTCTTTTACTGTTTGTTAACTGCTCCTGTCCATTCCCCGTGGGGGTAATCAGGGTCCTTCTGAGGACCTAGATTACCAGTGGGTCAGGATATATAGATCAGGGTTACGCTGGAGGCCTGGACCTCTGTAACCATTAACAGTACCCTCCAGTAAGTGGACTAAGTTCAGGACCCAGTTAGGGTCATCATAGACCCCGACCACCTCTAGCCGAGACAGCGTGAAACGGAATCATATGACCCACAGGATATTATGTCAGGTATACTATGCTATCTAATACTATATTGTTGTCCCACTTGATATAGATTACTGACATTATATATAAAGTCTGCTATACAGCGTGACACCTAAAAAACCTTCAACCACTGAGGGGCAGCCCATCCCCCCTCTTTTTTTTTTTAAAAACCAACCTTTTTATTTGATATTCTTGCATCCAATAACAAATTGTATCACAGAAAGGATAAGTATTAGCATATAATATTATATCAAACATCGTAATAACAATTGGATATCAGTGAAGGAATGTGTGATTGATGGGTGTGCATTTCGCCTAGGAATAAGGAAATGTGTGGCATTGTACACCTAGTGGTAGAGAAAGTCACTACACCTCACATTCAGCACACACTTGCAGCACAGGCCTGAAACACTCATGTCTTGATTAGAGAGACTCAGAAGTAGGTGTCTGCAAACACAATCTTAGAGCTCATTCAGTCTGGACAAGGGGTCCAGGCACCAGAAGGTGTCTCAAAAAGAAGTTTTTTTTTTTTTTGTGGGAGCTAGTTTAAGCCTGGACACAGGGAGGTGTCCCTGGCACAAGAAACAGTCTCCAAGATTGTTAAGCTTTCGTCAGCCTGGACACAGAGAGTGTCCTGGCACAAGGAAGCAGTCTCTGGTGAGCATGCATGCAGATGATTGGACTGAAGAGGAGGGGGCCATCTCGTCCTGGGTTATAAAGTACCCCGGACACAAGGTAGGTCACTGGGAACCTCCAGCTGATGATTACCGAAGAAGAGGGACCGTCTCAGTCTGGGTTAGAGGAAAGGACCCCCGGACACAGGAGTGTCTCTGTGAACCCTCCAGCATAATGACTACTGAATAGATGGATCTTTCTCAGTCTGGAATTCGGTATGACCTTCAGAACATAAGGAGGAGTATCTGGGAGACTCCCATACTGTAACAAAATCAAAAAGTGTTATTTCGGGCACAGACTGATAGAGTCTGTGTTTCCAGATAGAATGAGGACATTATATAAGTTGTAATTATTGGCTAGACAAGCCGAGGTCTTTGTTTATGCTTTGTTTTATCTGTGTGCAGGTGGACTTTAATAAAACTGGTTGTGCCAGTTTTTACCATAATTGCTGTCTGAATGAACTGTTTCCGTGCCATTCTGTCTACCCAGACAGCGATCTCAGAAGCTAAACAAACCCCCCGCCTGAAAGCTACAATTGGTGGGATAATTCTGGGGCCAGCGCAGGCCTGGTACAGTTAGTGCTGGAAGTGTGGCAATGCAGCACAGTGGCGAGAGACAGCATAAAGATGAAGTCTATTGAAATAGCAACAGAAAAAAAAAAAGTGTGTCAGCCGAAACGTCTGTTTTGGAGCATCTTGAGAACAGGGCCCTGATAGGGTCTGCAGAGAGAAAAATGTACGCACAGCAAAGCTGAACTTGTTGTGAAAATGGACCGGTGGAATGTTCAGCCAGCAAAGAAAAGTTTGTGGAGCAGTCTTAAAGAACAGTAGCCCAAATAGACCTTGCAAAAGAAAAAAAAAAAAAAAAAAGTGGTTGCACAGCAAAGGCAGAATTTTCTAGTGGAAAAAAAGCTTGTATTAGTGATATGTGTGTCGACGCCGCCACCACAATTGAGGAATACCAGTGCACTGGGGTACTCAGAGCCGAGCCCATGGAAGTCATCTGGGGGAGGTCACAGTAAGCGGTGGCTCGGTCTGTGGCCCTGCGTCTGGCGTAAGTTGGGGGAATATTTACAGTGGATAGATAATTTACAGTTCGTGACGCCACCTGTAGTTCTCTGGTAATTTTGTACCAGCGCTGCTGTAGAGCCTGAGGGGATGGTGAGCAGCTAGATGTCGGGTCCCCTACAGGGTGGAGACTCTTCCCTCAAGGTCGATGGTTATGGTGGTGGGATGTGCAGGCATGCAATTAATAACTCAGTCTCACACCGTCAGCGTCTTCCATACTCTTTTTACTTGTTAGATGGTAAGGCAGTACCCGAGGGAGGCTGATGGGGTTGATGGAGGATGAGTTTGAGGCAACGGCTGAGATCAGAGGCAGGGGCCATCCTTTACTTTCCCAATGATGATAGTCCAACCAGCAAAAAAGCGTAGTCACGTCCTGAAACTTCAGCTATTTCAAAGCTGAACTGGGCCCGGTCAGTTTTGTGGTGGAGTGCCTTCAGTGATGAAACTAGGTTCTTCTATGCATTGCCTAGCTCAAAAGTTTCCTAGTTCCACCTACCCCTTTACGTACTTGACACTCCAGGGGCTGCTTGCTGTTTACCTAAGTCCATTAAGTCCTCTGGTTTTTCTACCACTATGCGGGAGCTATAGTGGATGGCTTCGTCTCCAGTGACCGTGACAATGTGGCAGGAAACATCAATCCTAAAGCACTTCTGAATTTCCTTCCACTGTGCCTGTCGACTTGCTCAAACACTCAATCTCAGCACTGACAGGCTAAGGTGAAACAGGCTCACCGTACTAGCTCCACTACTGTACTGTCCTCTCTGAGTCCGACAGGAACTCTTGGTGCTCCAGACAGACATCCTCTCTCCTCCCTTCACCTCAGGAGACCCTACTAGACTCTCTTGTGCTCAAAACCACACCCCTCTACAACCCCGCAGGTGTGTCCGAAGTATATTGATTACATGAGAGCCCTTAACCGTACCTCTCCACTCATCCCTCCTGGTATTGTGTACCCTTAATTACCAGGGCTACACATAGTCTTGAGTGAAAGACTGCCGTTGTTAAGACAGAGAAGTCTGACAGCATGGATGACAGCATGGAGGGCCGCTGATTGAAACAAATGGCACAATTAATGTGCAACAAAAAACTGCCGTGTTGAGACAGATAAGTCCGGCCGTGTGAAGGAGCTCGTTGATACCTGTACAGCCCCAGCGAAGCATGCAGCAGAGCATGGAGCAGCAGCCCTGCAGAATACCAGCGCAAATGCAGCATACAGCGGCAAAATCCCCCCCTGCAGCAGCGCAGGAGAATAACCGTTTTCTTTTGAGCAGGTTGCAGCACTGCAGGGGACTGGTGGTGCATCGTCCAAAGTAATGTTGCAAAGTCCACCTGACTGTGTCCCGTGTGAAGAGGGCGGTAAGACGGTCCCTTGAGAAAGATGACACCTCGTTATGCAGTGGAGGAATATCTTACTAGATTTGAGAGACTGGCAGAGAAGGAGAATTCTCCCCTACTTGAATGGGCCATGTGGTCGCGACCCTATTCTGATTGGAGAGCCCCAAAGGGCATATGCTGACCTGAGCGAGCAGGACAGCCAAGACTAATGCTAAGATGAAAGTGGAAGATTCTTACTCCGCTGGGTGTACGGTGTCAGCCCATGCCAGGGAGTTCATGACGGAGATACGTTGGGAGTCTGCCAGTACAGCAAACCTATTATGGATTGAAAAGAGGTGGTAGTGATACCGCAAACACCCGGCGCATGTACTACATGAACCGCTACACCCGAGCATGTTTCTCGCTGAGGTACATCCGTCTGAGAGGGACGACACTTTCAGAGTTCCCGGACGTCGAACATCTCCCGGTAAGAGCGTTCCAGCTGTTGGGGACATGGGGTATGCAGAAAGCGGTTCAGGCCCGAGGGGCCATGTGTGAGGAAGAGTGGTGACCAGTGGTGAGATTCGTGAAAATTGCAAGCCAACTGTCCAACTAGAGGGGGAGCCTATGGTACGAATGTTGGCAGAACCCTCTCTCTCTGCGAAGTAAAACCTGTGTGTGTGACCACCGCAACCGAAGAGACTGGACCACAGGTGTCCCCCGGTGGTTACAAATGGGTGCTCAGCCAGTCCAATCTTGGACTCAGAAGAGTCCCCAGATTGACTTCCGTAGTGACAGCCTGATTGATAGGACTTCATATCCCTGTAAGCACTTGAGTATGGTGTGCATCCATGAGAGACACCAAAGTCTACCCAGAGGACTGCCCGTGGACTTGTCCCCAAACTCGGGAGATTTCAAGTGAGAGTGGGGGTAGTAGAAAGACCCTGGTGCAACCCTTATATTTGGGTAATGACTTTCCCACGGTCCTAAAGGATCTCTGGGGAAGGGAGATTCTGATGGAACGTGTGATTGAGCCCCTACTGAGGGAACGCAGTCCCTAGTGGCTGGAACACGATGCTGAGTGGATATAAAATTATGGTGATAATGATGATGAATAATGCAAATGATGATGATGAACCCTGATTAATGATGATGACCATGAAAATGGTGCTGAGCTTGTAATGATAGTGATGATAATACTGTCATAGTCATGATAAGGATGTTGATAATAATGATGACTGTGATAAGTGATGAAATTCCTTTGGCAGGTGATGTTGGGAACGAGGATGGGGTTCTCGGGAACCGAGGTGACCTCCCTGACATGCCTGTGTCCTGTTTCGGTTTTGAGAGTGAGCAGTGGCGAGAACCCTCTCTTAAAACAGCACAGAAAAATATGATTGTGCTAAATGAGTTTCCCCAGGGGAGCCTTACTCAGAGGATAGGTTACTCTCATGTGCCATAAACACTGAAGTCCAGAGAGAGGTTGTGAGTCAGCTCCAAGATGTGCCTGAAACTATATAGAAGTGTAGTGCGGGATAGTCACATAACTTGAGACCAGATGGTGCAGTTTTAATATTGTGGATGACATGTTAACTCAGGTTCCAGAACAAGACTGAATGAAAATGAATTGTAATAACCCTGACAGTGGAGCAGTATGTGAAGTGAAAATGATTGTGGACACAGACAGATGAAACAGGATTATGAATTGAAAATGAAGGGTATAGCCCTGACAGTGATCCAGATGTGACTGAAGAAAGTAGAGTGTGGGGACGGACGGTGGGGCTTCTGGCAATGTCTTGCCAGAAGAGCCTGAAAGTGGGGAACTCGGAGAAAAGTTGAAAAACCCTATAACCATCTGTGACACCCTGAGTGACACAGGGTCAGTGTAACCATGAGACAGTAGATACTGGAGTTTTCTGAGGAAGAGACAGCAGAATTGTTACTGATGTGTCGGGTTCGTACTTCTCCTGGCCCAGGCACTATATCGAAAATGAGCCCAGCCCTAAGGTCAAGAAGACACCGTGCCAGAGGGTACCCGAGGCCCGCAGAGAGTATAGGCCAGGGAGGGTACAGGGTAGAGCGGATGCATCAGATGAAGAGAAAGCTGATGTTGGCTATGACAGTGGTGAGGATTGAAGTTGATGAGGGCCATGAACATGGTCCAAGGTCACTGTATCCTGTTGGATTGTGACCAGGCCCTCCGGTCTGGATGACCATCCTCCGGTCCTGAGAAGAGGGAGGGGATTTATGTGAGACAGTGAAGGAAATGTGTGTTGAATGGGGTGTGCATTTCGCCTAGGATAAGGAAAGGTGTGGCTTTGTAAACCAAGTGGTAGAGAAAGGTCACTACACCTCCACATTCAGCACACACTTGCAGCACAGGCCTGAAACACTCCGGTCTTGATTAGAGACCAGAAGTAGGTGTCTGCAAACACAAACTGAGAGCTCATTCAGTCTGGACAAGGGGTCCCAGGCACAGAAGGTGTCTCCAAGAGTGTTGGAGCTAGTTTACCTGACACAGGGAGGTGTCCAGCACAAGAAACAGTCTTATCCAAGATTGTTAGTAGCTGTCTCAGCCTGGACACAGAGAGGTGTCTGGCACAAGGAAGCAGTCCTCAGTGAGCATGCATGCTGATGATTACTGAATAGGAGGGGAGCCATCTTCGTCCAGGGTTAGATTACCCCGGACACAGGAGTGTCTCTGTGAACTCCCTGCTGATGATTACCGAAGAGGAGGTGAGCCGTTCAGTCCTGGGTTAGAGGAAGGACCCCGGACCCACAGGAAGTGTCCTCTGTGAACCTCCAGCATAATGACTACAGAATAGGAGTAGGATCTTATCATCAAGTCTGGAAGTCGGGGTGGACCTTCAGACATAAGGAATGAGTATCTGGGAGACTACCATACTGGTAACATATAATATGTGTATGTTTTGGGCACAGACTGATAGAGTCTGGGTTCCTGATAGAAAGGGACAATATATAAGTGTAATTTATGGCAAGACAAGCCGAGGTCATTTTGTTTATATCTTTGTTATCTGTGTGCTGTGGACTTTAATAAAACAGTTGTGGCCAGTTTTTTAACCATAATTGCTGTCTGAATGAACTGTTTTCCGTGCCATTTCGTCTAGCCCGAGACAGCGATCTCTCAGAGCTAAACCCCCTGAAAGGCTACACAACAGGAATCCCACTAAATTCACTAAAATTCTTCCAGTTTGCTCTAACACCTCCTCCTCCTATATAGTCACCTTCTATTTTCCTCCTCACAGTAACCTTAACAGTTTTCCTATGTCGTTCCGCGCCTCCGTTATATTAGGGATAATAAGTATAGTCTAGTGAGACAGTGAAGGGATATGTGGTGAATGGGGGTGTACATTTTCACCTAGGTTCTTTGCTAACTGCTATAAGGGAAATGTTTGGCTTTGTAAACCTAGTGGTGGAGTAAGGTCACTGCTCCTTCCATTCAGTGCACGCTGGTAGTGCAAACCTGAAAGTCATACAGGTGTTGAATAGGAAAGCCAAAGTAGGTGTCTGGGAACACAGTCATAGAGCTCGCTTGTCCTGACACGGAGTCCAGGCACAGAAGGTGTCTCCAGGATGGAGCTTCGCTTAGTCTGGACCACGGAGGGGTCCAGGCACAAGGAAGCATCTCCAGGACCATATGATCTTCTCATCTGAGGTGCTCGATGTACCCGGACACAGGAGTCGTCTCTGTAAGGACTCCATGCGATAGCTGCTGAATAGGAGGGGAGCTCTCTCAAGTCTGGAACGTTGAAGGTCCTTCAGACACAAGGAGGAGACTCCTGTGAAACTCCTTGTTGGAAAATGCTGAACATATGTGTTGTTTTTGGCCCGCTGGTAGAGTCTGGTGCCGGTTTAGTAAGGGAACGGGACATTGTGTAGTAATTAGCCAAACGCTAGGATTTTTCTGTTTATGCTTTGTTTTGATTATGTCTGTTTGCTGGGACTTTAATAAAACTGGTTGCGGCCATTTTTAAAACCAGAACTGCTGTCTGAATAACTGTATCCGTGCCAATCTGTCGACCCAGACGGCGATCCAGAGCTAAAATCCCCTGAAAAGCTTACAATATGGTGGAGAATGCTGGGGCAGCACAGTGGCTGATACAAATGTGCTGGAGATGTGCGTGCAGCACAGTGGCTTAGAGGGGGAAACAGCAATAAAGTGAAGTCAGTTGAAACAGCAGCAGAGGAAAAAAAAAAAAGTGTGCAAAGAGAAACGTCTAATTGGGGGAGCAGTCTTAAAAGAGACAGTGGCTCCTAATAGAGTTTGCAGAGAGAAAATAATCACAGCAAAGCTGAACAAGTTGTGAAAATGACTGTGAATGGCAGCAGCAAAAGAAACGTCTGTGGAGCATCCCTTAAAAGAGACCGTAGCCAGCCCTAAAGACGTTTGCAAAGAAAAAAAAAAAAAAAAAGGGGGTTTTTTGCACAGCAAGCTGAAGTTTCGTGGAAAAAATTACTGTTGAGTGTGTATGTCTGAGTGAAGACTAGCCCTTTGTGTTGTTAAGACAGAGCAAGTCCGTGACAGCATGGATGACAGCAAGGACGACGAGTTTGTGTAATACAAATCTGCTGTACTCAGTGGGGTCACAAGGCATCTTGCTGTGACTCGGTGGGGGTTACGAAGATTGTCGTCGCACTCAAATAATCCAGTTTTGCTGTGGCTCGGTGGGGCCACAAGTTTTTTCAATGGAAAGCGTGAAGTTCTGGTGTGATCAGTGCACCGCATGGGCTGTGAACGGAGCAGGCGAATGGTTCTGACTGAGTTCGACCGCATATTATTGAGAAAAGTCTACTGGACATGCAACTGGCATCATCGGTGCGGGAGCTGTGGGCACCGTATGGAATGGCGGCAGTGGACCCATCTATGGACTCTCCGGGGTGCCAGTGTTGATCACAGAGTGCCCGGGAGGTGGTAACAAGAAGTTGTGAACTGAGTCCCTAAGACTACAGCTGATTTTTTGTGTAAAAATTACCGCCCTGCCGGTGTGTTTGTTAAAAGGGGGCGGAGTCTAAAAAAGAAAAAAGCTGCGGATTTTCACAAGAAGTGGAGAGTGTGGAAAACAGAAAATTGTTACTGGTGGGGTATGGTACCATTCCTAAAAATGGCAATGTGACCGTTGATTAACGGGGTAAGCTCCAGTAGAAGGGGTGACGTCAAAGTGGAGGTGACCTGTTAGTCGCACAAACACCATGGCGAGTGACCACAGACCCCTAGCTGACTGGGACAAACTATGACAGTAAAAAGTGAGGTAGTCAGGGAAGAGGCTAGACGTCTAAGGGAAAGAGTCCCCCTCTCGTCGTCGACGCGCAAGGGCCACAAAAAGGTTGTTCCGGTATTACACGCTGAAAAATGGAAAATAAGCGAAGGTAGTACTGTCTGCATATGCTTTCAAGAGTGGATTTCTCCTTTATAGGTAGAAGAGGGGTGGCCAGTTCCTGGCCAAGAGCTGGAACCTAATCGGCTGCAGTATCAGAGTGACATGCTGCCAATATGTGGAAAACCTGGAGGACGTGTCCTCAGACCAGCGAGTACTTAGAAGGAAGCAACGAGAAGTTAACCCTGTGGAAAGCGATGTTCCACGCCATTAAAGAGGACCGGCCGCAAAATCAAGGAAGAGTTTTGCATTGAAGCGTGAGAAGGAGGCGCTGCAGGATGTAGTTTCTGAAGTGAACAAATCCTAGAACGACTGCGCGAACATCTCAACCAAGGAGCTGTGTGACTCCAAGAAGGAGTGTGTGAACCGCAGTAGGGAACTGCAACATTAAGAGAGACTTATGTGGGATCTCCTCAGGTCAAAGAAAAACAGAAAGGATAAGATGGATAGCAGAAGCAAATCCGCCAGGTGGTTGAGACCAATCTGCAGTACACCCGTGATGAAAATGGGGAACTGCGCAGAAAGACCTAGGACTGGAAGCTCAGGTGAAGGAGCTACAGAGTCCTGTGATACTCTCCAGAAGGCGGGAGAGGTGCTTAAAAGGAAAATGCTCAGCCAAATGGAAGCCTGAGCGGGAAAAAAAAAAAAAAAAAAAAAAAAAAAAAAGATGGAGGAGTCCATCAGAGAAGCTACCAGACCAGGCCAGGAGTTGGCCACTGGAGATGGAGGTGGAAAAGCAGATACCTTCCTCGAGTGATGTGAGTTCAGATGATTTCGGTGGATGCGGACCGGATATAAAGGGACTCAAGAGGTTACAAGCCAGTGGACGCAAGAAGAAGCTTCAGAGACGGGCAGCTGAGAGGCGAAGGTGGAACTAGAGGAAGAAGTTCTCGTGCTTAAGTCGCCTGATACAGAGACAAATCGTAATCAAGAGGCCCCTTGGAGAAAAAGTGGCGAAACACGTTGCAGCCTCGCTCCTTTTGCCAGAGAAGTAGACCTGAGGAGAGCTACAGAGTGTGTAAACGGAAGATAAATGTGAATGGAAGTGTCAGGACGGAAATTCACGAATTTTGTAGCAGTGAGTCAGCTCAGAAGAAAGCATAAAGGGGGAAGAAGCTGAAGTCAGATTGTCCCTGAACCCTGATCTGGTTGATCCGTCTGGAAACCACTGTGAGAACCGAAACGTGTCGGTAACAAGAGCCTCGTAGATGTACCCTAGGACTTGAAGAAGAATGCACACCGTGAAGTCTGTGTGCATGAAGCTTTTAGGAAGGCCGTGGGAGCCTGTAAGTGTACTCTCGACCACAGGAGCTAAACAGCTGGTGGTCTTGTCCACGACCGAAGTTACAGTGAAAGGTGGCAATCTAAAGTGACATGCACTGGCATGTATTCGCACAAAGCGGTATTCTCCGGTTGAAGACAGAACAAGCCGTTAGGACAACTGAATCTTATGAAGAAATGCTCACAGTCTGCGGGAAAAGGTCTCCGGTCCTCATTTTCTGGTGAGAAAGCTGATTGGGAGAAATGGCCGAGGCCCTGCAGATGATGGTGAAAAGGTCTGGTGTTGTGAAAGTAGGCAGTCCCACGTGATCGTCCGGGACTGGATACCAGATGAAGACGGCATGGTGTCATTCTACGCTATAGGAACGGATCGAAAGTCTGGAATATGTGCGCATCTGGTGGCGTTAACCGTGTGACCTATCGCGAGAGGTAGAACAATTGAATCTCGCTAGACAGCGAGTAGATAGGACAGCCTCATCAGAGCATCAGAAGATGGCACCGTCTAAGAATAGAGAGACCCGACAGAGAAATGGCCCCTAAAAAACAGAATCAGCTAAGGCTGAAGTGTAGGGACCGGCTTTCAAAGACTCCTGAGGGTAGTGGAGGTGGGTTTAGAGTAGTGACACCTCCAGTAACTCAGGTTTGAGAGGCCCATACAGACAACCCGATAGAGTACCTGACAGTACGAAGTCTAACCGTACCTTAATACCAGGCAAGACCTGACAAGGTTACACTGACCGCTGGGAGCGTGGGCGAACAGACAGGTTACACTGAACCCTTGGGAGCGGGGGCGACCAGACCAAGGTTACGACCCCGGAAATGTGATTGGACGAAGTCTGTGACAATGACAGCGAAAGGTCCCTAAGGAATTGAGCGAAAAATGTCATTGACTAATATTCAGGGGGCTGAACAGAGCAATGGACAAGTCAATGGTCTCTGTTTGAAAGTTTTGAACAGAGGGGCATGATATGTAACGCAGCGCTTGGCCTGGCATTCCTTTAATGGATCATGTGTGGTATGTTTTTTGACTGTCCCAGTTCCATCCCCTCAGCTGACTAGTCACATGACATGTGACATCACACAGGTCTTTTTAAATTTTATACACACACAAGTCTGAACACATGACTGTGACATCAGCCCACCGTCGTGTGTGTGTGTGTGTGTGTGTGTGTGTGTGAGTTGTGTGTGTGTGTGGAGTGCAAGGGTAAATAAAACCCTGCTTAAATGAAGCTAATGGCTGGGCTATGCTTCAGTGAATATGAAGCCGACGATAGGCCATGCAGTGTCCGGAGAGTCACTGTCCTCTTTAGGTTTGTTGACCATCCCTCCGGGCTGGATGACCAAGCCCCACCGGTCTGGAGAAGAGGGGGGGGGGATATTAGACAGTGAAGGGATATGTGGTGAATGGGGTTGTACATTTCCACCTAGTTCTTTGGCTAACAGCTATAAGGGAAATGTTTGGCTTTGAAAATCATAGTGGTGGAGGAAGGTCACTGCACCTTTCCATTCAGTGCACGCTGGTAGTGCAAACCTAAGTCATTCAGGTGGTTGATTAGGAAGCCAGAAGTAAGTGTCCAGGGGAACACATCAGAGAGCTTGCTTAGAGTCAGACACGTTCCAGGCACAGAAGTGTCTCAGGAGTGTGCGCTTCGCTAGTCAGGAGCACAGGAGGGTCCAGACACAAGAAGCAGTCTCCAGGACCAATATGAGCTGTCTCATCTGGGTGCTCAGATGTACCCCCGGCCACAGGAGTAGTCCTCTGTAAGAAACCAAGCGGATAGCTGCTAATAGGAGGGGAGCTCTCTCAAGTCCTGACGTAGAAGTGCCTTCAGACACAAGGAGGAGACTCTGTGAAACTCCATGTTGGTAAATGCTGAACATATGTGTTGTTTGGCCCAGACTGGTAAGTCAGGTGCCCGGTTAGAAGGGAACTGACCTATGTGTAGTAAGTATGCCAACGGCAAGGATTCTGTTTATGGCTTTGTTTGATTATGTTCAGTTTGCCTGTGGACTTTAATAAAACAGGTTGCGCCATTTTTTACCAGAACTGCAGTCTGAAATAACTGTTCCCGTGCATCTGTCTACCCAGACGGCGAACGCCAGAGCTATATCCCCTTAAAAGCTTAAATCTGCTGTTACTCTGTCTGTTTGTCCCCTGCATATGTATTTTTATGATTGTTTGAAGCTCTGAGTATTTTTCATGAGGACAGTGATAGGGAGGAGCTGAATACGTTACAATATCTGAGGATTAGGAACATTTTTTTACGGACGCTATTCTTCCTAACCAGGACATGTCGTTTGCTTCATGCTGCACATTCACCTTTGGATCATTTGTCCTCTAGCCTCATAATTAATGAAAGCATTAATCAACTGAGGGCCAAGCAGATTCTACAAGATAATGTTAGGTATTTTCAGTTATCCCACTTAGAAGGTACTTGGCTTTAAGTTTACAGGGTGGTGAGTGAGTGGGTGTTAGACCCTTAGAATTTTCATTTGGGGAAATTTAATTTAAATTTGAACTTGGGTAAAGAGAGACTAACACTTCCATTACTCTATTGGAGCGACGCTTCGGGATTGGTAAGGGATAAGATAAATGTCTTTCCTGAATAGCCCGATTTGGTGCTCTACATTACCAATTTTTATCCCAGGGTCTGATCTAATTTTTTTCAGCTAGGGTTCAATTAGTAGCGCAAATAATAGAGGTGAGATTGGGCATCCCTGCCTCTTCCAGTAGTGATAGTCAAATGTATCTGACTATCATTCCAGACATGAGGAATGACGCGAAGACGGATCAGAGTATAGAGAGGGTTGATTCGCTCTAAGTATATTACATGGAATCCCAAATCATGACATCATCTTTGAGAGCAAGAACCCCCAATTGCACCTGAATCGAACAGCATCTAATGATTAGGTAGCATAGAGGGGACCTGTCTCCCTCCTTGATCCGATATATGGATGATATCAATCATCCAGGGTCTGTCTAGCTTTAACAAATCCCACTAGGATTCAATATGCACTAAGTGCCGGGGATCATTTGTGAGATTCCTATTAGCTAGGATTTTGGAAGAGATTAAGATCCGTATTCAATAAAGATATCAGGGATTTTTCCTGGTTGAGAAGGGTATGAATTATTGCCAGTTCAATCCTTTTAGAATTTTTCCATTCTGCATAAAATTTTGGAAAATTGCCATCATGTGAAGGATTAGTATGTCTTGAAACGATTTTAAAATACTTTCGCTCGATAGTCCATCAGGCCGGGGACATGTTTTTTTTCATTCCTCTCATTGTTTGCTGTAATTCTGCATGGGGATGTTGGTTGGTTTTAATATATGTAAAGTGTCCTTGGTATCTTAGGAAGTTTTTATTTTTCTCCAAGAACTGATTTTATTTAGTTGGGGGGTGGGTTGTGATAAGCGTATTTTCCTGTAGATTATAGAAGGAGGAATAGTAATGTGAGAAGTTATTGCGATTTCCATTGGGTAATACTGATATTTTTTGGTTGTCTCTGTATGAGGAATAATCTTTGTTGGACATTTGGCTTTAATTTGGTTGCTAATATTTTTGCCCCTTTGATTTTACTGCCCAATAGTATTTGGCTTTACTTTTCCTTAAATTATGCTCGTATTTGTGGTTGGAGCAGTTGGTGTAAATTCATACCGTAAGATTCTGCATTTTTGGAGAATTTGTGTTTTGTGGGCTTTTTGTGCGTCTCTTCAGTTCGGCATATTTTGATTAATTTTCCTCTATTTGGCTAGTCATTCTTTTAATTTGGGACGCTATATGGAGACTGAATACCTCGATGTTAGGCCTTGTGAGCCCGCACCATACTGTAGATACGGGACACATATGTGTGTTATTAATTTATTGCACAGAATTCCGTCAGAACATTCAGTAGAGTTTGTGCCTTATTTTATGGGATGTAATTAGGTATTTATTTACCCCTCCCATGGGGAATATTCGGGTAGTTATAATCCCTCTAGAACTTGGCAGGAACCGGGGCAGTGTCCGACCAGGTGAGGTTCCCTATCCGTGGCTTAATTGGATGTTCCTAGAAATAACCATTTTATCAGTGACCATTAGATCGATTCTGGAGTAACCTCCTCATGTGATGTGAATAGAAAGGTGTTAATCCCACTCGAAGGAGTGCAGGAACCCGCCAGATATCATATTAATTCCTTAGGAAATCTGAGAGAGTGATCGGATATTTTCTTTCTTTTGAGGGGGTATCGATTAATCAATGTTAGGAGCAAGAGGTGATGTTTTAAAGTCCCCACCGCAAATTAACAGACGCCTTTTTTTTGCAGCAGAGTCAGGCTCTCGGGGTTGAGTCAGGACCTGTGTGACTCCACTCTTGGTGACTATCAGCTTCACAGGATAATCCCACTTGTACGCAATCCCCGTTTCCTGTAGGAGCATGTTGGCTTGTTCTGGGTGAACAGCGGAGAGGTCCGGTGAACATCCCCCCCGCAGGGTGCTCTTGAATCTCTCCGCGAGCCCCGGTGCACCGATGCAGCTTTACTGATGTCTTCTTTTGAAATTGATAAAAATGAAGCCAGCAAATTACATCCCTGGGTGCAGAGGCGGGGGCACTTTTGGTTTGGATCCCTTTGCGTTCTATCTATTAATAGTCTCAGCTGTTTCCGCCTCGGTGGATTAATGCGGTATAGAAATCCATTAGAACACCTTCAATGCGACCACAGCCACGCTTTCAGGTATCCCACTGAAGCACAGATTGTTGCGCCCTGGAGCGGTCCTCCAAGTCCCGCCAGCTTCAAGGTTTAGGGCTGCAATCTCTCATCTGCCTCATTGTGAACTTCACTAAGTGGTTGTGGGCTGTGGTGAATTCCTCCAGCGTCTCCTCAGTGTGGGCAGTTTCTGAGTCCCTATGATACCCATGTCTTTCTTGTGAGTGCAGTGAAAGGCTGTGGAGATATCACGATTAAAGCCAGCGTTAGATCTCCTAGCAGGGACTTTAGAGTGTGGCATCAGAGATGGGTGGGGAGCTGTTCCCTGTGTCAGGGTGCATATAGTTGCGGTTTGGTGCCTTGCTTCTCTCGATCCCCTGGGTGAGGAGTTGCCAGGTTATCCTCCTGTCCTGCTCCGCTGTGCTGAGGGTCCCTCTCTCGGAGAGGTCTGACCTGATGTCAGGAGTCCCAGACCCCCTCAGAGCGCTTCATACCGTTGCCGCGACATGAGTGAGTGCTGCCAAAGACGGTATTCAGCCGGTTCGCTGCTCCCCCCTGGCTCTGGTGACGCACCCCATATAGGTGCTGGGAACCCTGCCTGAGGCCGCAGTGAGTGATATTGTGGGTTTTCCCTGCTACTTACTTGCTGCTTTGAGTCACAATGACTGCTAGGGGCAACGAGCTAGCGATTCCTGCGTCCACTAAATGTCCATCATTCGTACTCACCACCGTTATTTACTTTTTGTCAGATTCAAGTTATTATCTGTGACCATGTGGGTTTTTTCTGTCATTAAACAGGGGTAACCAAACAATTTGACACACGTGTGTAGGAGGAGTGAAATATTTTGACTCCACGGCCACTTTCCGAAATTAACACCAGTGGATGTTGAGAGCAAAAATTACACTTTGCCATTTTATGACCCACACATAGTGCAAAGATGTGCGTCCAGAGACACACACTGCAAATTAAGTGATTCTTCTCACTATAATATTGCTAAATACAGGATCCTATTGTTGTTTGAGCTCACGGCAAGACTCAAAAGAGGAATTTGCTGGCTTGGTTATAGAAACTCTTGCATTTTCAACAGTCCTTTGAGCCACTAAATAGTGTGGGAACATCTGTTTTTTCCATTGACAGATGATGACCTGAGTGGGGACTTGTTTTTTGTGCGTTGAGAATTGGTATTATTTTCACCTACATAATATTGAATTGGTTCATTTTTATTTGATATTTGGGAGGCGAATGAACAAACGTTGAACCCCACACACTACTGGTTCATCCAACTAGTTTTTCTATTAGACTGTAACTGTCATGTAGTCATACTCGCCTACTTGTGCCCGAGGGTGAGGACCTACAACTGACCCCCGCAGTTTGCGTACCAGCAAGATTGGGGGTGGATAGAAGCAGTGTGTCTCTGCTCAATGCCAATGCATCATTCTTGGACAATAAGGAATGCAGTGCGCACCATGTTTGTTGACTTCTCAAGTGCTTTCAATTACCTTACAGCCACCCTTACACGTAATAAGTTGACTGCTATGGCGGTAGATAAGGGATGGTGAACTGGATAAGTGACTAAGCTGACAGACAGGCCGCAGTTTGTAAGGATGGGGAAAGGTGTTATCTGGTAGTGGTAACGGAGCAGTGTTTGAGCCCCCTCATGGTACATGCTGTCACCCCTTCCTCTTCACATGTAATACCGCTACTTTCAGTAAAAATTCGACTTCAGTCACCTCCAAAAATTCTCAGATGACTCAGTATGTAGGGGGAATTGTGGTGCCCGGGGGAGAGAATAAGAAGGTGGTTTCTGACTTTGTTGATTGGTGTCAGACTAACAATCTTGAACTAAAGTGTAAGAACACAAGGAGAGGTGTGTAGAGTTATTAGAAGGAAAAAGGATAATAACTTTACCAATCAATATTGCGGCCAGAGGTTGAGATTGTTGAGAGCTACAAATATTTGGGGTTCACCTTGACAGTAAACTCGATTGGAGGTGTCATACAAGAAAAAGGTTTACGAGAAGGGAAAGAGCAGACTGTACTTTCCTCGGACGCTCAGGTCGTTCAATGAGTGCAGTAAATTGCTGGAAAAGTTCTAAAACCATCCGGTTGTAGCAAGCGCCATCTTTTTGCTATCTTTTGCTGGCGCAGTAGTGTGACGCTAGAAAACTCAACAAACAAATCAAGACGGCACGTGCGGCTGTTGGCCCTCTATCTGGACTCTTTGTGAGGAGGTATTTGGAGGATAGAATTCAGAAAAGTGTAGGGCTATAATGAACAATAATACACACCCTCATACGAGCTGTTCATGAAGCAAAGAGCACATTCAAGAGCAGCCGTCTAATCCTACTAGGTGGCAAGAAGGAGAAATTCAGGAATTGTACCATGCTATGGATGATAATAATTTCCTAAGGTGGTAGAAAATAATGCGCTGATGGCTGGTGTACTAATGTCAATTAACAGTGACTTATAACACTGAAATAACCCACTTTTATTTAATATTTAATGTTAGGTATACTTGGTGCAAATATTTGTGTCCTAATATTTATGCCTGCTTTTGTATTGCTGGCTGTAATACTGTAATTTCCCCTCAGGATCAATAAGTTGTATCAGTATCGTAAGGTGCAACTAACACACTGAAAAATGCGTCAGATCATGATGATTTTAATGATGGCTTGACATGCCGCAATAAAGAATTGGATTTTAGGCTTCGGTGTGCCGTCACTGCTTTGTCTGTCCTCTGCAGCGCTTACCAGCCTGGGCGGGCACCCAAACTCTTCAGAATGGCTCAACTATGTTGATTACAGATTTTGGACTCGTATGAAGCACCACACCTCCTTCTCCTGTGAACTGTCCATTGTCTACTTAAAAAATAGTTTTTTACATAGCTTTGCCATTTTTATGGACAGTTTTAAGTAAAATGTTCAAAAATAATAAAATTCAAGGATATTTATTAAAAAAAGAGTTTGTTTTTTCTTACAGATGACTTACCAGGAGATCAGAGGGACAGCTGGACATCCAATTTTTAAATCTGTAATCTTGAGATCCTACAAGATACAACTGAATTGATTGCCATTACTCCAGATACATCAACAACCATTACAGCAAAGATCTGTCATCTGACCTAAGACACAGAGTCCTTCTTCTGATTCATTACCGACTACTAAGGAAAATAATCAAAGTCACAAAAGAGGCATTAAAAACAAACAGCTCCTAAAGCAAAGAAGACATTTTCCTGTCAAATTTTGAGAAATGTTTAAACCGGAAAAGCAAATCTTGTTAGTCATCAAAGAACTCACACAGGGAGAAGGCATTTTCATTACAGAACTGTGGGAAATGTTTTATTCGAAACGGTTCTTACTAACCCACCAAGAACTCACACAGGGGAGAAACCTTTTCATGTTCAGAATGTGGAAATTTTTAACCGAAAGGCAAATTCTTGTTTAGTCACCAAAGACTTCACACAGGAGAAGCTTTTCATGGTACAACTGTGAGGAAATGTTTTATTCGGAAATCGGTACCTTAATAACCACCAGAGAATCTCACACAGAGGGAGAAACCTTATTCATGATCAGAATGTGGGAAATGTATATACAGATAAATCGAAATCCTTAAATCGCACATCAGAGAACTCCCACAGGGGAGAAGCCTTTTTTCCTGTTCAGGGGGGAGGAGGGAATGTGGGAAATGCTTTTAACCAGAAATCAGATTTGGTAATCACCAGAGAACTCACACCAGGGTAAAGCCTTTTTCCCTGTTCAGAATGTGAAAACTACTTTTACCTGAAAGCACATCTTGTTTAACATCAGAGCAGTCACACAGGGGAGAAGCTTTTTTCCTGTTCAGATGTGGGAAATGTTTTAAACCGGAAAGGTCATCATGTTAGTCTATCAGAGCATCACACAGGGAGAAGCCTTATTCTGTTCAGAATGTGAAATGATTTTAATTGGAAAGCGCATCTTGTTAACAATCCAGAGCAGTCACACAGGGGCGAAGCCTTAGTCTTGTTCAGAATTTGGAAATGTTTTTAATCGGGAAATGGCTCTTGTTAGACATCAAGCATCACACCGAGGAGAAAGCCATTTTCATTTTCTTAATGTGGGAAATATTTTACTTGGAAAACAGCTGTAAATAAAACATCAGAGACGTCACATAGTGGGAGAAGGCCTTTTTTATGTTCATAATGTTTGAATAGTTTTAACTAAAATTGGAGCTTCTTAAAGTGGGTTGTCTCTTTGTCATTCCTCATGTTGCTACAAAAGATTAAACTAAAATTTGTTAATATTACAAATGGTAAAGACAATCCCATAATCACTCCCTGAAAGGTTTGTCCAGAAGGTGAGTGGTATAATACTGATTTTCACATACTATCTAGTCCTGACACGGAGTGATTATAAACTTGACGAAGTAATAGCTTGAAGTCTGGGATCAGGCACATGTGGCTAGTTTTCTGACTGTTTCAGAATAACATGATACATTGTAATTTAGAGTTTTTCTTCATCTCTAGTCTCGCTTAATAAAGGTCTAATATTAAATAAAAGTTTCTTGATGATCGCCTTTGGTGAGGAGGTAACACCGTAGAAATGAGAGCTTAGAGCAAGTGTGTTTACGACACCACGACCCTATAGTAGTGAGACGTGGGGTACCGTATTTTTCTTACCTATAAGACGCCACGCCAGGTTTTTAGAGGTGGAAAATAGGAAAATATGTTTGAAAGCCAAAAATGTGGTAAAATATTTAATAACATAAGTAAGATACTATTATAAGTGAGTTATTATATATAAATAGTATTTATTATGTTGGAAGCTACGGGTAGGAGAATGCTGTGCTGCGGGACATTTTGGTGTCCTGTCAAGTACAATGTAAAGACGCTGGAGGGTCAGTATAAGGCCGGGTCACAACAGTGCAAGAAATTGCACGATTTTACGCATGATCTCTCGCAGAACCACACTCACTGCCGCCGGCACATAGAAATACATGCAGCCGCAATCCACGGTCCGAGTGCTGCGTCAGTGCCAGGTCGTTCAATGCTAGAGACTCGCACAAAATCGTGCAAATTTCTCGCAAGTTGACCCCGGCCTAAGATTTGGGGCATAGGGCATAATTTTAAAGCCACACTCCACACTGAATAATAAAACACTTGGAGTGCTGCTGTTAAGATCCCCATGGTAGAACTATAACCACACATGTCCTGCAGATCCTATGGCATGCTGGAGTTATAGTCCACCACAGGATGGTCAGACTACTGCAACGCTCCTATTACTTGGCCTCCCCATTACTCGCTATTCCCCTCTCCAGTCCATCCTTATGCAGCAGCCAGGCTCATCCATCTGCTCATCCGTAACTCGATGCGTCACCCGCTCTTCGCCATCCTTACACTGGCTGCCCATCATTATAGGATCCAATTCCATAAGTACTTGTTCTCAACCCACAAAGCTCTGCCACAGTGCAGCACCCCCCCTACTCACCTCCCTCATTTCTATCTATCGGCCTAACCGACTGCTGCGCACTGCAAACGACTTTCGACTAACAACTGCACAAGACTCCTACCTCCCACTTGTCCCGACTCCAAGACATCTCCCGTGCTGCGCGCAATCCTCTGGAATGCTCTAACCCCAAGAAATTAGGACTATCCACAATTTGCCATGGATTCAGGCGCACCCTCAAACACATTTGTTCAGAGCGGCCTATCACGCTCACGTAATCAAAGTCATTCTAGTGAAAGAGTGATGCGAGTGTAGCCCATTCACTATCCCATCCATCCCTCACTCCTCAAGATGGCTGGACCATCATGTTAAATGCATCCATTGTATGTACACACCTGTACTTTGTATCTCCCCCCCTCATTGTAGATTGTAAGCTCTCACGAGCAGGGTCGTCTCATCTTATTTTGCTTTAATTATTGTAAATTGTTTAACACTGTTACTTATGAACCTTGTGTTTTGAAACAGTTAACAGTAAAGCGCTGCGGAATATGTTGGCGCAATATAAATAAAGATTATTATTATTAGTTTATGTGTTTTGAATCTTAGAGTTAGCGAAACATGTCGTTCAATTTTCAAAATATCGCCGATTTTCGCCGAAGTCGTGATTCATGAAACGGAAACCTGACCGTGAGTGAGGTTCTGGTCCACGTGTTCGGCCATTTTTATGGAACATTTATGTATAAAAAGAAATGTTCAAAAATATAATAGTCAAGATAATTTATTATTTAAAAATAAGTTGTTTTTTATCTTAGCAGAAGACTGTAACCAGGAAGATCATAGGGACAGATGACATCATGCAATTTTTAAACGCTGATAATCTTGAGATCCTACAATATAACAACTGAATTGATTGCCATATACTCCATATATACCATCATCCCATTCACAGCAAAGGGTCCCCTGTAGCATCCTGCACACCGTTATTTAAAGGTATCTGGAGACAGGAACAAACAGCCCGGGCAAGCCGAACACGCGAGAATGTACTAATGTATTGCAGAAACCAGAACAAACCACACAACTAAGGTACCTGGAGCGCAAGCCTCGTCACAGCTGAGAGCTAGCTATACCTAAAGATAGAAACAGGAAAGCTAACTGCCCCGGAGTAGAGCCCAAAGGAATTGGCAGCCCCCAAACATATAATGGCGGTTAGACAAGATGGAAAAACACAAACACAGCAGAAAACAGATTTGAGCAAACGCAGGGGGCCACAAGCCTTACAAAATAGAAAGGACAAGAGAGATTACTTTCTGCAACCCAGAAAACCCTAATACAAAAATCCAACAATTCCTGATTACAAAAATACTGAGAACACACGAACTCCGCCACCCACTAAATCAGATCTCAGAGTGAACAAAACCAAGCTGCAGCTGCATAAAAAGCAGGAAAAAGCAAATGAAAAAACACAGGGTCTACAACAAACTGGAGAAACACAGGCCCCAGGAGGGAACCCCGGCTTTGTCCTCCACAAATGTGCAGAAAACTATCAAATAGCAAGCACCAAAAAGAAAACTGAAAATATCTATCTGAAGCAGTAGATGCAGGCAAGCCACCAGGCAATAACTTCAAATAACCAGGAACCACAATTGAGTACCAAGAACAAATGATCACCGCGACCATCAATGGAGGGAACTTCTCCTAATACATCCAGTCAGTGATCCAGAAAGCCAACCCTCTCTGGAAGGTTCAGTACTGTCGTAAACATGAGTCGCCACGTACCCTGGCTTATGGGGTACACGGCACCGAGCCCGTTCACTTCAATGGGGGAGAGGTCACGGGTAGGCGCTGCTCGTCCGATGCCCTGGGCGCATCATACAAAGGGGATATTTCAGGGATTTAGAAATGTTTCGTACGCCACCTGTGGTTTTCTGATCAGGGTGACGCAGCGTCTGCAGGGTGGAATCCCCTGAGTGTTTGTTATGTGGGCAGCAAGGTTTAAATCTCCGACAGGAAAGACTGTCCTCGAGGTAATGGCGAGTGCAGGGGGTGCAAAGCAATAATGCGGACATCACACAATGAGTCTCTTCCCGTACCTTTACTGTGATATTTGCAGGCACTCCCGGGAAGCTGAACAGGTGGAGGATGCACGTCCAGTAATCCCGGAGTGAGGAGTAAGGGGCCACCTTACTTCTTGATGTGTGTGAGTTTCTATAAGCACAGGCAGCAGTAGAATGTCCAGCTTCTTCTGCTCAAACTTCCTCAGCCCTCAGGCTAATCTGACAGGAGTCTCTCCCCGTTTGTTCTGAGGAGATCTTATCTCTCCTCTCACAGCTCGTCTTGAGGTAACTGCGTTGCTAAGATGTGTCCTGCTGTTCTGATGAACACGACTAGCTAACGTTCAGCTAGATTGTCTATCCATCTCACTGCTGTCTCAAGGGATTCCCTGGTGGAACCAGAAAATGTGAAAGTGTTGTGTGCTTATCAGGTATTTGTGAATTACCTTTTCATGGCATCCTCCTGGGTACTGTGGCACCAAACGCAGCTGGGCTCACACATCCCCCCCCTAGTTAGTATCAGCACTCCCGTGCTGAAAAGAAAACAATGTTTTTTTTATAGCATACCACTAAACCATAACTCAACCTGTAATTATGTAGTACAAGTTGCGATATAGCGACTTGTGCTTGGGTGCGATTGAACATACATGAGACACAGGTTTGATATAGAAAAGTCTGTATTAACTTCATACAAGTTGGCAGAAATAGGTCACACAGTTTTGCAGACCAGAAACAGGAGACAACAGCAGGCCAGAGTAATCCCAAGCTCAGCATCACACTCCAATACAGATCAGGATCTTCTTCTCTGTTTACCGTAATCCATGCAAAGGTTTGGTCTTTCAAAAAGCAGGGTACAGAGTCCACAAGGCTTCAGAGTTCCTCAGTAGGAATAGCTGGATACAAGTCCAAGGCTTACAGGAGTCAAGTCACATATGTTTCACTGCAGGCTAGATTCTGAGCACTGATTGCTCAGCTGTAGGCTGCTTAAGAAGCAAAGGAGAGAATCAGGGCGGGAAAACAAGCAAGCTGGAAACTCCATTTTGACTTGAGGGCGAAGATAAAGCTTCACAAACAGAAAGTAAATGGGCTGACACCAAACTGCTGAGTTTCAGGCATTATACATAGAACCCTACATTACTCCCCCCTTAAGAAGAACCTCCGATGAACACAAGACCAGGGCTATGTGTGGGTACCTCTGAGATGAAACTGACGGAGCAAGCGAGAGTCATTAATGTAATGACCGGTTCCCAATGAGTTGTCCTCCACTGGGTAGCCCTGCCATTTAATCAGATATATGTAACAGATTACTATACAACCTGGAATCTAAAAATCCTTCCTATTCCACCACAAATCTTCCTGACCATCGACTAGCACTGGTCATGGCAAGGAGAGGAACGTCCAGGAAACGTATTTGGTGTCGCAGCCTTTAGTAGGATACATTGAAAGACCATGGTGGATTTCACATAGTTCTGGGCAGTTGAAGACGACAAGCAACAGGCACTTATAATTTTTCTGTTTATATAGTGTCAATGTACTTAATGTCCCAACTTAGACGATGAAACCTTAACTTAAGATTCGGTTGACAGCCAACCAGGTCTCCTACCTTGAAAGCAGGTGCAGGTTTTACGAAATTTATCTGCTGCTTTCTTGAACCTTTCTTGAGCCGATTCCAGATTTTTCCTTTAGAAGATCAATAATCTTCGTAAAGACGTGATTCCTTTCAGCCACTGCGGTAAAGGCGTTGCTATGGGAAATCGTGGTATACTGTTAGGCGATGAATAACCTAGATTAGAGGTGAAAAAGGAGACTGTTTATGGAGGCCTCTGAGAGTTGTTATACGAGAACTCACTAATGGAAGTAGATCCACCCAATCATCCTGTAGTATGCAGATAAAGCTGCGGAAGATACTGCTCCAGGGTTTGATTGGTTCGTTACGTCTGTCCATTATTCTGGGATAGAAAAGCAGAAGAAAGGTTTAACTTTAATGTCCGTATGCTGCACAGAAATTTTGCCAAAACCTAGAAGTGAAGTTGCACCCCTTCGATCCGAAATAACCTCATCCGGTACTCCATGTAAAACAAAGCGTGAAAAAAACCACATCTTTTAATCTTCAAATGTGATGTCTGTTTTGCAGTGGGTAAGCCGCCCACAAGGTATAAAATGAGCTCCTTGTTAGACGACAACCACAACTAGAATGGTGTACTTCCCTGAGAGGTAGGTAACTCCACAATGAAGTCCCATAGAAATTGGATCCCCACGGGCGGGACGGGTGGGAAAGAGGCTGAACAGACCAGCTGGTGAGGAAGCCGAGGTGTTTTGCATCTTGCACAGACCTCACATGAAGAGACATACTTCAAAACATCCTTCCTGCAAGTGGGCCACCAAAAAACGATAAAGAAATTTCCTGTGTCTTTAGAAATTCCTCTTTGCCCAGCAATCTTGGGAATCGTTGAATGAGTGCACTACGCTCAATCTGACTGTATCCAGGAATAAACAGGCTTGTCCCGGAATCCACACAACCATTCTTATAGACAAGACTTACGTCCCTTGGGGTTGTGCCAAAAAGGAATCCGCATGGTATGCATCCTTTATGTCCTTAAGTAGTCCTTGATAGATGAATTACTGCCTAGGAATCCTAGAGTCAGGAAGAATAGTTCTAAGGAGAGTAATTGGAACGTGTCTCCTGAGTAAATCCTAGAGATTGCCTCAGCCTTTCTATTGCTCGCTCCTGGTCTATAAGATAGATAAAATAAATTGGTTTAATTAAGACAAGGATTCCAGCGAGCCTGGCAGATCCAGCACTTACCGACCTGAGAACTCAAGGTTACGATGGTCTGTCCAGACGACTATTTCTGTGCAGCACCTGAAGAAGTTCTCCATTCTTTTGAAGGCGTCAATAATGGCAACAACTCTCCATTGCCCACATCGTAGTTTTCCTCTCATCCGAAGACACTGCTGGAAAAGAAGGCACAGGATGCAAGACATTCTTCTCAACCGTTTCTCTGAGAGAGCATAGCTCCAACGGCACAGTCTGAACATCCACCTCATTATGAAGACAAGCTCGGGGTTGGGATTGTACTAGGATAGGTGCAGTGGTAAATTTATCTTTTAGACGGAAAAAATGCTTCCTGGGCTTTGGGGAGTCCAGGAAAACCTAGACTCCTTTTCCCTCCCGGGTAAGTGAGTGATAGGTGACACTGACCTCAGAGAAATTCCGTATGAAACGTCTATAGAAGTTGGCAAACCCGATGAAGCGCTGTCCTCCTATCACATTTCTAGGACTTGGCAAATCCTTGACATGGCTTTTGGGTTTTGCTCCATCCATACTAATTCCTGTGTAGAACAGTACATACCCACAGAAATTGAATTTCGGTCCTATGGAATTCACACTTTTCAAGTATGATGTAAGAAAATTAGTCTTAGACGATCCAAGACCATTTCTCACATGTCCATGATGTTTCCGCTGTGAGTTAAAAAAATTAGAAATATCATCCAAATAAATTACACGAATTATCTAGAGATCCTGAAATGTCATTCCCCAAGTGTTGGAAAGTGGCTGGGGGCGGTACTCAGACCAAAATGCATATACTAAAATTCCAAAGTTCCATAGCGTGACCTGAAATGCAAGTCCTTCCATTTCATCCCCAGGTTCTAATACGGGACTAAGTAATAGGCCCCACGAAGATCTAGTATAAAAAAATTTTGGCATTACGCATCTCCTCCAATAACTCAGGGATAAAAGGCAATGGATAACGTTTCTAATAGTAACCTTATGAGTTCCCTATAGTCTACCGCATTTGTCTCAGAGATCCATCTTTCTTCTTTACAAAGAAATGGTGCACCTGCGGAGATGAAGAGGGGCCCCCGTATGAAGCCCTTGGCTAGATTTCAACTATGTAATCCTTTAAATTCCTTTAGACGGCCCCCGCCAGGGGGTAAGATCTTACCAAAAGGAATCTCTGCTCCAGGCAATAATTCAATTGGACAATCATATGGACGGTGAGGAGGAAACTGGTCAGCGTTCTTTTGTCACATAAACCACATAGCCCCGGTTTTCACGGGGAGTTCGGGGGCTGCATGATTCCTTTAGGAACGGCAAAACTAAAAATTTGGGGGCAAATTTTTTCTCTGGAAAGTGTAATTCCCTTGGGGCCCCCAGTTAATGGTGGGGGTTTTTTTGCCTGGGACCCCCCCAAAGGTCCCAGAATAATGGGAAAAAAGGGGAGAAGGAAAGCAAAAAGGACTTTTTTTTTGGATTTTTTCCCCCAAAAAAACCCCAAAGGCTTTTTTTTCCGACCCCCTTTGGCCCCAAGGGGCAGAGGGGCCACCACTTTTCCCCTTGTAGGGGGTGCCCTTTTCACTGAAGTATTCCCTTTTTCAGAGCAAAGGAGACTCCATAAAAAATTTTACTTTTTCCCCCCGGGCGATTTTTTTGCAGGCAGACACCCAAGCGAGTCAACCCGAGTTTGATTTGGAAAAAAAAGCAAAGGGAAATTTTTTTTTTTACAACTCACTGGGCACCGCTGAGGAAACTTTTTTAAAAGGAGGGTTTACACAGTCACGTCCCCGGGTAAAGGAGTTTTTTTAAATCCGAGAAAAAAAAGGTTGTTGGCAGTTCTCGGGCCTGAGGTCGGAAAACGTCCCTCTCGCAACACTACAATGAATGAGGTGTGGGAGTAGTTTCCCAGAACGGGGGGGGGAGTTTATAATGAAGGGGGCCCCGCTTACCACAAAAGAAAAAAAAAAGAAATTTTCCTTAAAACGATGTTTTTTTGGGGGATCACTAACCCCTCGTTGTTTAAAAGGGTTTCCCGCTGGGGGTTAAAGGGTTTTCCCCTTTTAATTTTTCCCACTCAAAGGTTCCCCTTGTGGAGAGGAAAAGGGGGAAAGGTTAGTACGATTGCTTTCGAACCATCTCTTTTGCCTGCTTCAGTAGACGGTATCTACGGGGTGCAGTTGTTAATAAAGTCACCTAACGAAGTGGAGGGTCGGCATAGCAAAAAACATCCTTAATCAGTGGGAAAAAACCCCCTTTTTTTTTAAAAAAAATTTTTTTTGGGGGGGCGTCCCAGGGGTATCAAGGGGCCCAAATCCTGAAAATCCAAGGGGGTTTTATACCCAGTGCTTACCTTGGCGCAAAGCTAAATGGGTGTTCAGTGTTTAAAACCCCCATTGGGGTTTCCCAAAACACCTCCCCTGGCTGAAATAAAAACATCAAAAGGGGGTTCAAACAATCCCTCCTCAGTCTCAATCAGAGGGTTTGCCCCCATTAAAAAAATTGTTTTGGGGGGCAAAAAAATTAATAGTAACACCCCTTTTTTCTTTTAAATGGGAAAATTTTGAAGCATGTGCGAAAAAAAAAAATTGCATTGATTAAAAATTTCCCCCGAATTTCCCCACGTTTACCCCCAAAAAGAAAGGGGGGGCTTGGGAATCCCCATCGGGGTAGGGAGGAGCCCCGGACCCCGCCCCTCTAGACCTCAATCCTGGCTCGCAAATCCGGGTAGTTGTCCAACCACTTTTCAAAATTTTGATTAATTTTTGGGCCCCTTGATTTGTAAAAAAAAGGGCTTTATATTCCCGCAAATCGCAAG
>JARQOD010006825.1:0-41317 GCA_033576555.1 Oophaga sylvatica | reverse complement strand
CAGGTCACAGCTTACACACAGTCTAAGACAAACTAGACAGACAAGGGGTAAAGGAAACACAGCCTTGCATACAAAACTTCCACTACAGAGGAACACAAAAGGTTAAGGAGATAAACAATAAGCGAGGAGAGGAAAAACCACAACAGGCACTCTTAGCTTAAGTCTTCTCAGAAACGATCCGCTCTGCTGGTCTGAATGAATGCTTTCACCGGCAACTTCCCTAGCAGACCAGCAGGAATAAGAAGGAAGCTAATTAACAAAACATCAATCGCAGCTGGGCGAGGCTGGTCAGTCCAGCACACGAGAGAGAAAGAATTAACTCCCTCAGTGCGAAAAACACCCAGCACCAGAAACTCAGCTGTGCAAAGTCAGGGTGTGTAATCGCGACGATCTCCGCCGCGACACACCCGTGACAGTACCCCCCATTCCACGAGGGGCCTCTGGACCCTCAGGGCCGGGTCTATCTGGGTGAGTAGTGTGGAAGGCCCGAACCAAACGGTCTGCGTTAATATCCGACGCAGAAACCCACATCCTCTCCTCAGGACCATACCCCTCCAATGAACAAGGTACTGAAGGGACCGGCGATTCAGACGTGAGTCAATGATCTTCGATACCTGAAACTCCAAATTACCATTGACCACCACTGGAGGAGGAGGTAGAGGTGATGGTATAACTGGTGCCACGTACCTCTTAAGCAACGATTTGTGGAAACATTGTGGATTTTAAATGTAGGAGGGAGGTCAAGACGGAAAGCCACCGGATTAACTATTGAACTGATCCTGTATGGCCCGATGAACCTGGGACCCAGTTTCCAGGAGGGAACCTTACGTTTTATATTCTTGGTAGACAACCATACCAGATCGTTCACACTTAGGTCCGGACCAGACACTCTCCTCCTATCAGCTATACGTTTGTATCGGTTCCCCATAGTGCTCAGATTATTAAGCACTCCTCTCCACACTGAAGCAAGTGACGACGAAAATCGTTCCTCCTCAGGAACCCAGAAGAGCCCCCCCATTGAAAGTACAAAACTGGGGGTGAAAACCATATGCCCCAAAAAACGGGGACTTACCAGTGGACTCGCTCCGCCTATTGTTAAGAGCGAACTCTCCCAGAGGCAAGAAAGAAGACCAGTCCTCTTGGTTCTCTGAGACAAAACACCGGAGATATGTCTCTGAGCTCTGATTCAGACGCTCTGTCTGACCATTGGTCTGCGGATGAAAAGCCGAAGAAAATGACAACTGCATCCCCCGACGAGAACAAAATACCTTCCAGAATTTGGACACAAACTGAGGACCCCGATCCGACACCACATCGGAAGGCAACCGTGAAGTCTCACAATCTCCCCAATGAACACCTGCGCCAGAGTTTTAGCATTAGGAAGAGCAGGAAGAGCAATAAATGTGCCATTTTGCTGAACCTGTCAACTACAACTAGTATGACAGTTTTACCTGAAGACGGAGGAAGGTCCGTAATGAAGTCCATAGACAGATGGGTCCATGGACGCTCCGGGATTTTCAACGGTAAAAGGGCCCCAGACGGACGGGTATGTGGAGTCTTAGAGCGCGCACATACCCCACAGGACGCGACAAAAGTTACTACCTCTTTATGTAAGTTAGGCCACCAAAACCGGCGAGAAACGAGATCTACAGTTGCTTTACTCCCTGGGTGTCCTGCCAAAGCAGAATTATGATGTGCCTCGATAACCTTTTGTCTTAACTGATCTGGAACAAACAGTTTCCTGGAGGTCCTAAAGGGGCGTCCCCTGAGCCTCCAATACCGCCTCCTCAAGCTCAGAGCATACAGCCGACACCACAACTCCCTCCTGAAGAATAGAAACCGGGTCATCCGTCTTCCCGGCCCCTGGGAAACTACGAGATAAGGCATCAGCCTTTACATTTTTTGACCCAGGACGATATGTGACGACAAAATTAAACCTGGTAAAAAACAACGACCATCTAGCTTGTCTGGAATTCAGACGTTTAGCAGACTCTAAATACAGCAGGTTCTTGTGATCAGTAATGACGGTGACCGGGTGGACTGCCCCCTCCAAAAAGTGACGCCACTCTTCAAAGCCAACTTAATGGCCAAGAGTTCCCTATTGCCGACATCATAATTCCTCTCGGCGGACGACAATTTTTTAGAGAAGAAAGCGCACGGATGCCATTTACCAGGGACAGACCTTGAGATAATACCGCACCCACTCCTACGTCAGATGCGTCTACCTCCACAATGAACGGTTGTGATGCATCAGGTTGGATGAGTATGGGTGCTGAAGCAAAACATTTTTTCAAGGAGGAAAATGCTTGACAAGCTTTGTCAGACCACCTAGAAAAATCCGTCCCTTTTTTTGTCATGTCAGTGAGAGGTTTGACAACGGATGAGAAATTACGAATAAATTTCCGGTAGTAGTTAGCAAACCCCAGGAAACGCTGCAGTGCTTTAAGATCCTCTGGCCGATCCCATTCAAGCACAGCCTTCACTTTCCCAGGGTCCATACGGAAACCGGAGGCTGACACCAGGAATCCTAAAAACTGAAGTTCTTGTACAGCGAATACACACTTCTCCCATTTGGCGTACAGTTTATTGTCTCGCAAGATCTGCAACACTTGTCTCACATGCTCCTGATGAGACACAAGATCCGGCGAGTAAATTAAGATGTCATCTAGATAAATGACAACAAACTGTCCCACTAGGTGGCGAAAGATGTCATTAACAAAATGTTGAAACACCGCCGGGGCAGTAGTCAGACCGAAAGGCATGACAAGGTTCTCATAATGTCCCTCCGGAGTGTTAAACGCCGTCTTCCACTCATCCCCTCCTTTATCCTAATCAGATTATACGCCCCCTGAGATCCAACTTAGAGAACCATTTGGCGCCCACAATCTGATTGAAGAGATCAGGAATAAGTGGGAGCGGATACGGATCTCGGACTGTAATCCGATTAAGCTCACGGAAATCCAGGCAAGGGCGTAGGCCTCCATCTTTTTCTTCACAAAGAAGAACCCCGCGGCCACTGGGGAAGATGAAGGTCTAATATGCCCCTTGGCCAGACTTTCCGAAATATAATCCTTCATAGCTTGCCTCTCAGGACCAGAAAGGTTATATAACCTAGATTTTGGTAACTTAGCATCAGGAAGCAATTTTATAGCACAGTCATATGCACGATGAGGAGGTAATTCTTGACACCCTTCCTCTGAAAACACATCCTCAAAGTCCTCCAGAAAAGGAGGTAAGGTTCTAGGCACGACCGTACCGATGACCGTGTTCATGCAGTTACTATTGCAAAATTCACCCCACTGGCTTATCTCTCTGGATTGCCAATTATTAACTGGGTTATGTTTAGTTAACCAAGGAAGTCCCAACACAATAGGAGTGGGAAGGCCCTCCAACACATAACAAGACAATAGTTCTTTATGTATTGCCCCCACTCGAAGGTCTATGTTATGCACGGCTTGCACAAAGCTACCTTGACCGAGAGGCCTGGCGTCAATAGAGAATATAGGGATAGGTTTGGCCAATACACTCAGTTGCATACCTTGCACCTGGGCAAACCGAGCGTCCACCAGATTAGCCGCGGCCCCACTATCCAGAAGAACAGAAATCCTCTCAGTTCTCGTACCTACCACCACCTCCGCTGGTACGAGAAACTGAGACGGACTTGGGGACGAAATACATACTCCCAGATTGTCGTCCACCACACAACCTGGGATTAATAGTTTTCCGGCGACTTTTTGCTCAGTACAGTACGGGATGGACACCCCTTAATAAAATGTCCCTTTCTCCCGCAGAAGAAACACCTTCTTGTTTTGCGGCGCACCGCCGATCCCCTCCCTCGGAATGATGTCCCTCCCAACTGCATAGGTTCCTCGGAACAAACCAGGGGAACCTCAATATTAGGGACTTTAGAAGGAGGTGGAGTCATCACAGGGGGCGGAGTTACCCCACACCTCTCCCGAAGCCGTCTATCAATGCGAATTGCAATTGCCATAGCGGCCTCCAGTGACGGGGGAGAATCATACTGAGCCAACACATCTTTTAATTTGTCAGATAAACCTTGACAAAACTGGCTCTTAAGGGCCGGGTCATTCCACTGAGTATCCGTGGCCCACCTACGGAACTCTGAAGAAAATTCCTCCGCCGGACGATCTCCCTGCTGTATCCTACGTAACCTCATTTCAGCAAGGGAGATCCGATCCGGGTCATCATATACCAGACCCAGGGCTGTAAAAAATCGGTCCACTGACTGGAGAGCCGGGGAGCCCGGGGGGAGAGAGAACGCCCAGGATTGAGGGTCCCCTTGTAAGAGCGAGATGACAATTCCCACCCTCTGATCCTCACTCCCCGACGACTGCGGCCGCAGCCGAAAATACAATTTACATGCTTCCCGGAAAGTAAAAAACTTGTCCCGCCCACCAGTAAACCTGTCCGGGAGAGCCACTTTAGGTTCAGATCTGGCTTGCTCCCGGGGGTACAAAACCTTGGATTTAACGTCCGTCAGCTCCATGGACAAACACTGCAACTGCTGAGCTAAATGGGCTACTGGATCCATGGTTGCTGGGGAGAATCTTTAGTGTGGCCGGTGAAAATGTCACGACGTATAACAGATATATTCAATGATAGTAACCTATATCTAATGTGACATCATTCCAAATTTTATATAATAGAGAAAATCAACATGTATACATAGTATCTGCCAGCAATGTCTTACCTGACATAATATCCTATGTATTGTGGGTCAATACTGTGTACGTGTCACGCTGTCTCTGGATAGAGATGGACCGGGGTCTATGCTGACCCTGAACTGGGGTCCTGACTAGTCCCTCTACCTGGAGGTACTGTTAATGGTACAGAGGTCCAGGCCGCCAGCGTAACCCTGTCTCCTGTAGATCCCTGACCACTGTAATCTAGTCCTGAGAAGGACCCTGATTACCACCACAGGGAATGGGCAGGTCACAGCTTACACACAGTCTAAGACAAACGAGACAGACAAGGGGTAAAGGAAACACAGCCTTGCATACAAAACTTCCACTACAGAGGAACACAAAAGGTTAAGGAGATAAACAATAAGCGAGGAGAGGAAAAACCACAACAGGCACTCTTAGCTTAAGTCTTCTCAGAAACGATCCGCTCTGCTGGTCTGAATGAATGCTTTCACCGGCAACTTCCCCAGCAGACCAGCAGGAATAAGAAGGAAGCTAATTAACAAAACATCAATCGCAGCTGGGCGAGGCTGGTCAGTCCAGCACCGAGAGAGAAAGAATTAACTCCCTCAGTGCCGAAAAACACCCAGCACCAGAAACTCAGCTGTGCGAAGTCAGGGTGTGTAATCGCGACGATCTCCGCCGCGACACACCCATGACACCTGTATTCGGTGTAGATGTTTGCAGTCTTGCCTTCTGCCATCTGGCAGGCCGTCGTCAGCGCTATCAGTTCTGCTTCCTGGGCTGACAGGCTAGGTGACAGACTTCTGGACCACAAGATTTCTTGATTGCTGGTCACTGCACTTCCTGTGTGGAAACTTCTTCATCATCTGCAAATCTGGAGCCGTCCAAGTGGAGGATAAATTCTGTAAATTTTTGTTCTGAAAAGTCCATATTGTATCCCCCCTTGGGAATGGGAGTAGAGTGGCCGGGATGAGGACTGTAGGTCTGGAGACGGTGACATTGTGAGACAAAGGCGATAGAGGCACCATAAAGATGTCTGGCGGTGGGGAGATTATTGATGGTTGAGCTTGATTGAGGATTGCCAAGATGTCGTGCGGAGTGAGAGTTTCCAGTGGCTGTCCAATAGTGATGTCAGCAGTCTTGTCCAGGAAGGTGTGTTCTGCAGTTACTGCCATCAGGCAGGAGGGTGCTCCTCTTGCAACTGGATCCAAGCGGGCTGAGAGGCAGCCTAAAAGACTCTGTTTTTCCCCCGTGAATCCGTGCCAGGATTCCAGTAGCATGACCTTCTTTCTTCCATCAGGTAGACGGAAAGACTTCTCGTAGTCAGGTAGGCCTGGTATTGGCGCTGAGACTGTGGAGTTCTTCCAATTTCCTGAATGAGTTGAAGGCTGCGTCCGATAGGAGCGGGGTTGCATTGATGCAAGCGCACAGAGGCTGCATTAGGACTGAGGCATCAGGGATCCAGGTTCTGCAATACAACACTAGACCAGGGAAGGCCTGCAGCATTTTCGGAGTTGTTGGGGGAGCCATCTTCTCCACAGTGGTCTTCCAGTCATTTGACAGGTGTTTCGTCTGGTGGGCAATACAGTGTCCCAGGGATGTAACTTGCTTCTGACACCGCTGGACTTTGTTCTTCAAGACCTTGCGTTGCTGTTCCTCAAGGAACAGGGAATGGACTGTGCAGGTATCGATGTCAACCACGCAAAAGAGGTCATCCACGTGTTGTAGAAGAGTGACTCCTGCACATTCTGCAATCCAGTTGACGAGGATGGAGGACATTGTCTTGGTGAAACTTGAAGGGCTTGTTCTGAGCACCTTGAGGCAACACTGTCCATATGCACTGCACTGGTGCGTGAAGGCAGGCAGGTCATCCAGGTGGAGGGGGACACTGAAGAAGGCACTGGCCAGGTTGATCACCGTGAATACCGTGCCCAGTCTCTTCAGGGGCGTGGGCACTGTCATGGAAATATATATGTATTCCATATATTCAATGTATATGTATATGTATTACAGTCATAGATCTCACTTGCTAAAAATCCTGTGCTCACACATATCTATGCAAGTATAAAGATACAAAAATGGCCACTAAAAGTAACCCACATGGGGTATGTATACCACAGCATATATAATAGTACACAATGGTGGAAGAAAAAAACTCTTGTGAGACCCACCAGATGGTATAAAATACAATATTTTATTAGAACAATTATTTAACAAGGAATGACCTCATAAATAGTACTGAAAGGTATCAGGTACAAATTTAAAAACACAAAAGGGACGTATACATCCATAGGACACATCTGATGCAGCCTGCTTAAATGGTTAAATCCAAAATTGGAATGGCTAAATTTACACCTGAATCAAGGTGTCAGATTCCATCAGCTCAGTGGCCCGGCGTAATCAAGCCATGAAATCACACATTGCTGAGCATAAGTAAAACAAATACCCAATGTGAGAAAGTATCGCTGAACTAAATATACACCTAGAATCAGGGTGTCACATTCAGTAAGCTCAATGATCAGCACTATATATCTAAATGGCAGCAATGTGTTAAGCAGCAATATGAAAAGATACCCCAGGTGGGGAGAAAACATACCGCAGGACTTGCAGGAGTGTGGTCCTCGGACGTCCCTCTGCCCCGACGCATGCTTCTTCTGGAGGCGTGTCAGGGCAGGGGGCTGTCCGGTATATATAATGCCATGAAACAATCAAGTGGATTAGCTACATCTGTAAAATATTGTGTCTGAGGCATATGACGTAAGGAAGGTCCTTCGATGCGTCTGAGGGGTTGTACGGCGCATGTCCAAGGTCACGTGGTATCCACCATCCAATAGGAGATGCCGCTCGCGGTCAGGTGGTCTCTGTATGGCAGGTCCTTTACAAGGATTTGTACATCTCAGCGCCACACTAGAGACCGCAAGAGAACATCTCTGTGGACCACGGTACCCACATGCGCTCAACCTCATAAGCATAAGGAGGGCTGCCCGTTACATAAATTAATCACAGTCATATAATGCATATAATTATCTATACATCATATAATGAGACATATGTCTAACCAGGATTATTATGAATTTGTCTAAAACGATACATGTGTATATATTATATATATGAGTGTGCTATTAGTATAACCTCAATGTGAAAAATATAATATATAAGCTGTCAAGTGTCAACAAACCATATAAATTATAAAAAACATAATAAATCGATATAACCAATATTATTTATATACCATATATTATTCTCATTATGAAGAATAATAAAATAATAACATAATAATAGATGATAACCAATGAAAATAATAATTAAAATAATGTGTAAATAATGTTGTGAATAGGATACTAAAACCTATAAACAATAAAAAATAATAAATAAATATCCATTTAGTGACCTACTTGTATATAGAGCATATTAATAAAATATCGTATAAATAAACAGTGTACAGCTATGCAGTGATATAAGATACATATAACACAATTATTCATATATCATATGGAGTGACATGGATATTAATTCATTTCCATAATGGCCTCTTCATCATTCCAGCGAAAAGATCACTCTTCAGGGTCAATTTTTTTGTCACCAACCAACCGGACCTTCTCATTCAAAAATGCAGATCATATGCAAAGCACATTCGATTACATCATGGCAAAATATCTGAAACTTATGAAAAATAAAATTAACCCCTTAATGACCAAGCCATTTTGTAGGTTAAAGACCAGGCCAATTTTTACAATTCTGACCACTGTCTCTTTATGAGGTTATAACTCTGGAACGCTTCTACGGATCTTGGCGATTCTGAGACTGTTTTCTCGTGACATATTGTACTTCATGATAGTGGTAAAATTTCTTCAATATAACTTGCATTTTTTTATGAAAAAAATGGAAATATGGCAAAAATTTTGAAAATTTTGCAATTTTCAAACTTTTAATTTTTATGCCATTAAATCAGAGAGATATGTCACAAAAATTAGTTAATAAATAACATTTCCCACATGTCTACTTTACATCAGCACAATTTTGGAACCAAAATTTTTTTTTGTTACGAAGTTATAAGTGTTAAAAGTTGACCAGCAATTTCTCATTTTTCCAACAAAATTTACAAAACCATTTTTTTAGAGACCACCTCACATTTGAAGTGAATTTGAGGGGTCAATATGACAGAAAATACCCAAAAGTGACACCATTCTAAAAACTGCACCCCTCAACGTGTTCAAAGCCACATTCAAGAAGTTTATTAACCCTTTAGGTACTTCACAAGAATTGAAGCAATGTGGAAGGAAAAAATGAACATTTAACTTTTTTTCCCAAAATTTTTCTTTCCACACAATTTTTTTAAATTTTGTCAAGGGTATCAGGAGAAAATGAACCACAATATTTGTTGTACAATTTCTCCAGAGTACACCGATATACCATGTGTGGGGGTAAACCACTATTTGGGCGCATGGCAGAGCTCGGAAGGGAAGCAGCGCCATTTGACTTTTTTGGCTGGAATTGAGATTGGACGCCATGTCGCATTTGGAGAGTCCCTGTGTGCCTAAACAGTGGAAACCCCCCACAAGTGACCCCATTTTGGAAACTGGACCCCTCAAGGAACTCATCTAAATGTGTTGTGAGAGCTTTTAACCCCCAAGGGCTTCACAGAAGGTTATAACGTAGAGCCGTAAAATTAAAAAATCATATTTTTTCCACAAAAATGATCTTTTCATCCCAATTATTATTTTCCAAAGGATAAAAGGACCCCAAAAGTTATTGGACAATTAGTCCTGAGTACGCTGATACCCCATATGTGGTGGTAAACCACTATTTGGGCGCATGGCAGAGCTCGGAAGGGAAGCAGCGCCATTTGACTTTTTTGGCTGGAATTGAGATTGGACGCCATGTCGCATTTGGAGAGTCCCTGTGTGCCTAAACAGTGGAAACCCCCCACAAGTGACCCATTTTGGAAACTGGACCCCTCAAGGAATTCATCTAAATGTGTTGTGAGAGCTTTTAACCCCCAAGGGCTTCACAGAAGGTTATAACGTAGAGCCGTAAAATTAAAAAATCATATTTTTTCCACAAAAATTATCTTTTCATCCCAATTATTATTTTCCAAAGGATAAAAGGACCCCAAAATTTATTGTGCAATTAGTCCTGAGTACGCTGATACCCCATAGGTGGGGGTAAACAACTATTTGGGCGCATGGCAGAGCTCGGAAGGGAAGCAGCGCCATTTGACTTTTTTGGCTGGAATTGAGATTGGATGCCATGTCGTATTTGGAGAGTCCCTGTGTGCCTAAACAGTGGAAACCCCCCACAAGTGACCCCATTTTGGAAACTAGACCACCCAAGGAACTTATCTAGATGTGTGGTGAGAGCTTTGAACCCCCAAGGGCTTCACAGAAGGTTATAACGTAGAGCAGTAAAATTAAAAAATCATATCTTTTCCACAAAAATGATCTTTCCACCCCCAATTGTTATTTTCCAAAGGGTAACAGGACCCCAAAAGTTATTGTGCAATTTGTCCTGAGTACGCTGATACCCCATATGTGGGGGGAAACCACTATTTTGACGCATGGCAGAGCTCGAAAGGGAAGTAGCGCCTTTTTCAAATGCAGACTTTGATGGAATGGTCTGTGGGTGTAATGTCACGTTTGGATAGCCCCTGATGTGCCTAAACAGTAGAAACCCCCCACAAGTGACTCCATTTTGGAAACTAGACCCCCCAAGGAACTTAATTAGATGTGTGGTGAGCACTTTGAACCCCCAACTGCTTCACAGAAGTTTATAACGTAGAGCCGTGAAAATAAAAAAATCATATTTTTTTCCACAAAAATAATCTTTTTGCCCCAAATTTTTATTTTTATAATGGTAACAGGAGAAATATGACCCCAAAAGCTATTGTGCAATTTGTCCTGAGTACGCTGATATCCCATATGTGGGGGGGAACCACTATTTTGACGCATGGCAGAGCTCGAAAGGGAAGTAGCGCCTTTTTCAAATGCAGACTTTGATGGAATGGTCTGTGGGTGTCATGTCACGTTTGGATAGCCCCTGATGTGCCTAAACAGTAGAAACCCCCACAAGTGACTCCATTTTGGAAACTAGACCCCCCAAGGAACTTTTCTAGATGTGTGGTGAGCACTTTGAACCCCCAAGTGCTTCACAGAAGTTTATAACGTAGGGCCGTGAAAATAAAAAAATCATATTTTTTTCCACAAAAATAATCTTTTTGCCCCAAATTTTTATTTTTATAATGGTAACAGGAGAAATAGGACCCCAAAAGCTATTGTGCAATTTGTCCTGAGTACGCTGATATCCCATATGTGGGGGGGAACCACTATTTTGACGCATGGCAGAGATCGGAAGGGAAGGAGCACCGTTTTTAAATGCAGACTTTGATGGAATGGTCTGCGGGTGTCATGTCGCGCTTGGAGAGCCCCTGATGTGCCTAAACAGTAGAAACCCCCACAAATGACCCCATTTTGCAAACTAGACCCCCAAGGAACTTATCTAGATGTGTGGTCAGCACTTTGAACCCCCAAGGGCTTCACAGAAGTTTATAACGTAGAGCCGTGAAAATAAAAAAAATCATATTTTTTTCCACAAAAATGACCTTTTTGCCCCCAAATTTTTATTTTTATAAGGGTAACAGGAGAAATAGGACCCCAAAAGCTATTGTGCATTTTGTCCTGAGTACGCTGATACCCCATATGCGGGGGGGAACCACTGTGATCGCCTTACTGCGATCTTTGGGAGGCACAATGAACAAATCTACCAAAGGTGAAGAATTGGTTTTTTTTTTACGCCGTTCCTCGTGCGGTATTAGTGATTTGGCAACTTTATTCTTCGGATCGGTGCGATTACAGCGATACCAGATTTACACCCTTTTTTCATGTTTAGCTTCTGTCACACTCTAAAAGATGCTTTTTTTTGGAATAATTTTTTGTAAGAATTTTTTGCATCGCCGTATTTTGAGAGCTATAATTTTTCCATATTTCGGCCGACAGAGTTATCTGTGGGCTTATTTTTTGCGGGACGAGCTGACGTATTTATTGGTACCATATTCGGGCACATAACGTTTTTTGATCGCTTCCTATTCCGATTTTTGTGGAAGCAGAATGAACAAAAACCAGCAATTCAGGAATTGTTTTTTTTTAATTTTTTTTCCCCCGTTCCGCGTGTGGTAAAATTGATAAAGCAGCTTTATTCTTCGGGTCACTACGATTACGGCGATACCTCATTTATATATTTTTTTTATGTTTTGCCGTTTTTTACACAATAAAGAATTTTATAGAAAAAATAATTATTTTTGCATCAGTTTATTCCGCGAGCTATAACTTTTTATTTTTTCGCTGATGATGCTGTATAGCGGCTTGTTTTTTGCGGGACAAGATGACGTTTTCAGCGGTACCATGATTATTTATATCTGACTTTTTGATCGCGTGTTATTGCACTTTTTCCAAGCGGTATAATGATACCGCTTGGAAAAAGTATAATTTACTACTTTTTTGTGTTTTTTTTTTACGGCTTTCACTGAAGGGGTTAACTAGGGTTATGCTTTTATAGATGGGATTTTTACGGACGTGGTGATACCTAACATGTGTATTTTTTTGTTTTTTATTTTTTTTATTACATAAAAATGTGTATTTTTTAGGGATTTTTTTTTAATTATTTTTTAATATTTTTTTTTACAATTTTTTTTAAAAAATGATTTTTTTCAACTTGTCCCTTTATGGGACTTTCACTTTTTTTACTTTTGATTGCAGTTACAATGCATTGCAATGCTCTGGCATTGCAATGCATTGCAACTATAGTGGAAGCTGCTGTGACATGATCACAGCAGCTTCCCGTAGCTAAATGACCCGGAGGTTGTCATGACAACCTCCGGGTCATCAAGGCAAAGATCGAGCCCTGCGATTACATCGCTGGGACGCTGATCTGAGGCAGAGGGAGCTCCCGACCCTCTGCCTCCCCCCCTGAGCTCTGCGATCGCGCTGGATCGCAGCAGTCAGGGGGTTAACAGCCAGGGGCGGTGGGGGCTCCGCTCCTGGCTGTCAGTGCAGGAAGCCTGGCCACTGCAGCGCCGGCTCCTGCACTGATCGCGCTGGGGAAGCTGAAATTTCAGCTTCTCCTGCGCGATCGCTGCTGTGTTTGGTCAGTCAGATTGACTGACCAATCACAGCGCTGTGAGTGCAGGGACCGACGGCAAAGGTCCCCGCACTGCTTGCCGTGCCTGTCAGCTGTCTGTGACAGCTGTCGGCACTGATCTACCACTGCGTGTTTACACGCAGTGGTAGATCAAAGGCATGACGTGCAGAGTCCGTCCTGGTGCCGGAACTGGCACCTTGCCATGACGGACTCTGCACGTCAGTGGACATTAAGGGGTTAAAATCATAATAAAAACAAAATAACTAAAAACAACAATAACAAGGACTACCCCCCACCCCAATAGTACTCCAAGGCCACTATAGGAATGCGCTAAAGCCAAAACTCTCATTCAACCCCTGTGGTGTGTGCGTCCCTAATCTGTATATCCATTGGCATTCCTTTTTGGCCACCTGTTTGGCCAAATCACCACCTCTTGATCCCAAATGAACAATGTCAATGCCCTTGAAAGTCAGCATCCTCGAGTTGCATTGGTGAAATTTCTTGAAATGTTTTGGAAGCGTCTTAAGGGACATTACATCCGTAACAGTTTTCGCTTTCTCAATATCAATGCAGTGCTCTCGTACTCGCACTTTAAGCTCCCTACTCGTCATCCCCACATAAGTCTTCCCACAGGGACATTCTGCACTATATACAACTCCCTTGGATGCACAAGTTATATGTGCCCTAATTTCAAATTTTCTAGATTTATCAAAATTGAAAAAATATGTCGACTTTTTCATATTGGCACACCCCTTACATAAACCACAGGGAAAAAAACCTTTATGTTCTGGATGTTTTTTCCTCATCTCAATACCTTTCGAATCATAATTACTATGGACGAGCATGTCTCGTAGATTAGGGGCTCTCTTAGCCACAAAGGAAGGTGCTTCAGGAAGACATCTTTTCAACACAGGATCAGTATGGAGTATACTCCAATGGTTTTCAGCAATCTTTCTTAAATCAGACCACCTACTGTTGTAGTTTGTAATGAATCTTATCTGATGGTCATCTTGAGACGTTGTCATCATGGGTTGATTTTTATGTAATAACTGATTTCTACAAGCATTTTTAGCTCTAATATATCCTTTCTGTATGGTTCGATAACCATAACCCCTGTCTTGAAAATGACTTTTCAAGATTTGAGATTGCTCTTCAAAAAGATAATCCTCAGAGCAAATCCTCTTGGCTCGTAGGAACTGCCCAATAGGTATGCCCTGTATTGTGGATTTTGGGTGTGCCGATGAGGCGTGTAGGATGGAATTAGTAGAAGTGGGCTTGCGGAAAATGGTCGTTGATAACCGGCCACTTGGAAGAGTTGAAATGGATAGATCCAAAAAATCCATCTGACGCCCAGCCTTGTAAGTGAGACGGATGTTTTGTCCGTTCACATTCAATCTGGCCATAAATTTATCCAGGTCCACAACTGGACCCTCCCAAATGAACAAAATGTCGTCAATATAGCGGATCCAGTTGTGGACTCAGTCTATACCCTCAACGTCCTCACCCTGAAAAATGCACCACTCCCAGGCCCCCATAAACAAGTTTGCATATGAGGGGGCACAAGAGGCACCCATGGCGGTGCCTCTTTGTTGTAAATAAATCTTACCATTAAAGGTGAAGACGTTGTGGGTAAGAATAAATTCCAATAATTTCAAGACTACTGACGCCATTTCTTCACTGAGATTACTGTGTCTCAAATATCTTTCAACTGCCCTAAGGCCATCTGTATGTTCAATAGAAGAGTACAAGGCCTCGACGTCGGCCGTTACCAATAACATTTCTTCTGACAGCTGTATGTTTTCCAAATGCCCCAATGCTGCAGTTGTATCTTTGATATAAGAAGGCAATTGTGTCACCAGGGGTTTAAGGAAATATTCCACCACATCACAGATGATCTCACACAGCCCCTCGTTGACCGCAATAATGGGTCTTCCTGGGGGATTCAAGGGATCCTTATGTATCTTAGGGACCAAGTACAGGGTAGCCAACCTGGGACACAATTTCTCATAGGTCTCCAAAAGTTTTTTGGGGATGATGTTGTCTCCATAGGCTTTTGCTAACATATCCACCAACTCCATTTTGTATTTATTGATGGGATTAAAGGAAAGCAACTTATACTCAGTGGGATTATACAAAATTTTATAGGCTTGTGCCTCATACATGTGGTTTGGCCATACCACCACGTTGCCCCCTTTATCCGCCATTTTGAAGACAACATCATCCCACTCTTTTAGTTGATCTAATGCTTCCCTTTCTACTCTAGTTAGATTGTGAAATGCCCTATTTTTAGATTTTCTAAGCTGTTCGATATCAGAAGCTACCATTTTGGTAAAGGTATCCACAGCTGGTACCAAGGATAAGGGGGGAAATTTTTTTGATTTGTTAATAATATTGGTGGGAAAGTCACTGCTTATTACGGCCGTGTTCTCATCGAGCAGTGATTCTAACACTTCAAGTGCCCGTTGTTCATCCACAGTAGAGAGATCCCCATCCACTTCTCCTCTATAATGCAATTTTTTAAGAACCAACTTCCTTGAGAATAAGTGCAGATCTTTTATGGCTGTGAACGGATCTAATTCAGATGAGGGAGAAAAAGTCAAACCCCTGTGCAACACCCGCTCCTGTGCCTCAGTAAGTGTACGTGAGGATAAATTAATTACCTTCACTCCATCTTTGTCAGATTTTTTGTTCGATGAATTCTTTTTATAAAATTGTCTAGTCCTGGGACCATATCTTCCTTCATAGGTAGATCCACCACTCTCACTCATAGAGGAGTTAGAAATCACAGATGAACTGCGAGAAATTTTTCTCTTGCCTATGTCATTTCTCAATTGCCATCAAAAGATTTTATTATTTTCAAAATCTCCTAGGTCCCTCTCATATTTCTTTTGTTTGTTAATACTAATGTTGTTCTCCCATTTCTCTATTTCTTTATCAAGATTTTTGATCATTTCTTCAAATTTCTCACCACTTAACTCCTGCTGAAGAGACTTCTGTAACCCATCTATTTCAATTTCAATGGCCCTTAGAGATGATGCATTTTTCTCTATTATTTATATACCATATATTATTCTCATTCTGATTATGAAGAATAATAAAATAATAACATAATAATAGATGATAACCAATGAAAATAATAATTAAAATATAATGTGTAAATAATGTTGTGAATAGGATACGTGAGGATAAATTAATTACCTTCTGTCATGGTCTGCTGAGTTTCTGGGATTAGGTGGTTTTAGGGTTAACCGGGATGGCCTCACTCTGGGATTCTGGGAGGCTTTTTATAGCCTCATTGTGGGGCCATCCTCTGTCGCTTATACTCTGACCCTTGGCCGAGTGTGTGTGACCCTGTTGTGCTTGTGCCAGTGCTTTGTGCCTGTGCTACGTTCTGTTTGTCTGGTTCTGATTTGGCTGTGTCCCTGTTTTGAGTTTTGCCTGTCCCTTTTGTACTCTGCTGCCCTCTACGTGTATGACCCTTGGCTACGTTCTGACTCCGCTCTGCCTGCTCCTCTTGTACTTCGTCGCTCTCTACGTGTATGACCCTTGGCTACGTTCTGACTCCGCTCTGCCTGCTTCTCTTGTACTTCGTCGCCCTCTACGTGTATGACCCCTTGGCTACGTTCTGATTATCCGTTCGGTATATGCCCCTTGGTAACTGTGTCCCGTAGTTACCCTTCTAGGAGTTTTCCTTCACCTCATAGCTCTCTGGAGCTTAGGCCACGCCCACTAGCAGTCACGTGCCTGCAGGTCCTTTGGTCTGAAGCATTCTCTATCTGCTACTGCTGACTCTGAGAGACGTGTGGCCGGCTCCGCCCACTAGCAGTCATATGTGGAAGGTCCTGTTACTGAGAAACACACGTCATCTCTGCTGCGGCTCTGCTACAGGTATCTTTGGGCATAGTTTGTTCACTAAGGACACACGCACTGACACAAGTAGGTCACTAAATGGATATTTATTTATTATTTTTTATTGTTTATAGGTTTTAGTATCCTATTCACAACATTATTTACACATTATATTTTAATTATTATTTTCATTGGTTATCATCTATTATTATGTTATTATTTTATTATTCTTCATAATCAGAATGAGAATAATATATGGTATATAAATAATAGAGAAAAATGCATCATCTCTAAGGGCCATTGAAATTAAAATAGATGGGTTACAGAAGTCTCTCCAGCAGGAGTTAAGTGGTGAGAAATTTGAAGAAATGATCAAAAATCTTGATAAAGAAATAGAGAAATGGAGAGAACAACATTAGTATTAACAAACAAAAGAAATATGAGAGGGACCTAGGAAATTTTGAAAATAATAAAATCTTTTGATGGCAATTGAGAAATGACATAGGCAAGAGAAAAATTTCTCGCAGTTCATCTGTGATTTCTAACTCCTCTATGAGTGAGAGTGGTGGATCTACCTATGAAGGAAGATATGGTCCCAGGACTAGACAATTTTATAAAAAGAATTCATCAAACAAAAAATCTGACAAAGATGGAGTGAAGGTAATTAATTTATCCTCACGTACACTTACTGAGGCACAGGAGCGGGTGTTGCACAGGGGTTTGACTTTTTCTCCCTCATCTGAATTAGATCCGTTCACAGCCATAAAAGATCTGCACTTATTCTCAAGGAAGTTGGTTCTTAAAAAATTGCATTATAGAGGAGAAGTGGATGGGGATCTCTCTACTGTGGATGAACAACGGGCACTTGAAGTGTTAGAATCACTGCTCGATGAGAACACGGCCGTAGTAAGTAGTGACTTTCCCACCAAAATTATTAACAAATCAAAAAAATTTCCCCCCTTATCCTTGGTACCGGCTGTGGATACCTTTACCAAAATGGTAGCTTCTGATATCGAACAGCTTAGAAAATCTAAAAATAGGGCATTTCACAATCTAACTAGAGTAGAAAGGGAAGCATTAGATCAACTAATTGTTGTCTTCAAAATGGCGGATAAAGGGGGTGTGTAGCCCTGGTGTTAGGCACACGCAGTACCCTGGAGAGTGTGTGGCGAGACAGCAGTTTAATGCTAAATATCCATTCACTCAACATACACTAGACACACCCTTAGGGTAGTGTAGTTTACTATTGAGGGATTGGTCAGTCAGTCAGTGCCTGGGCTTCAGAGAGGAAGGTCTAGCCTGGACTGAGGAGAAGGAGATTATTGCAGAAAGACTTCAGTCACCTGTCTAAAGGACAGTGAAAGGTTCAGAGACGTGCTCCTGCCTATTGATAACTGAGCATCTGTAACTAACTTTGAAGAAAGTGAATGAAGGAAGTGACTACCCGACTTTATGCTAGTGTGAGTGCTTATGCTACCAGCGAGGACAAGGCGAAAGGCACAGTGGATTATTGGAAAGGTGCGTTTGGGATTGAAGAAGTCCTGCACATTGCAACCGGTCACTGGGGACCGAAGGATCACTATTAGCTTCAAGCATAGTGGTAAGAAAACCAGGAATTTACCGGACCCTAGGTCGCGGCAAACAAGCCCCTTATAGTCAGTACGTAACTGGGGTCAGGGGGAGTGAAGACTTTGAGTCAGTGCACGACAAGATAAGAATTCAGCTCTCTCGCAGGAAGGCTCCTAACACAAATCTGACTGGGCAGTACAGCTATGGATTAGCTGGAGTTATTGAGGGAACTACGCTTCAGGCTGGTTGTACTCATTGTATTGGAAGTAAAGGAGGCCCCTAACTTGTCCAGCTGCTGTCTCAAGATACACTCTCCTTGGATCAGCCTCCCTGGGACCTGCCTGAACATCTTACAAGTAAAGGTATGGAAAGACGCTGACCGTGTGAGACTGAGTTATTGATTTGCATGCCTGCACAATCCCTACCTAACTACCGACCTGAGGGAAGAGTCCCACCTGTAGGGGACCCGACATCTAGCTGCATCACCATCCCCTCAGAGATCTACAGCAGCGCTGGTATAAATTACCAGAAGACTACAGGTGGCGTCACGAACTGTACATAAATCAATCCCCTGTAAATATATCCCCAACATACGCCAGACCGCCAGGGCCACAGACCGAGCCACAGCTACCTGTGACAAAATCCCCATAGACTTCCATGGGCTCGGCTCTGAGTACCCCATTGCCCTGGTAATCCACAATTGTGGTGGCGGGTCGACACAAAAATTTGGCGTCACGAACAGGATGCGAAACTCGCAGAATTGCGAGCCCTGTGTGCCTAAGGAATTGTTTTTGTGAAAAAGGACTGTTTGCACTTTTGGCGCCAAAATCGCCATTTTTGTCGCCATATTCGCGCCCTCAGGCGCTGGAGAAGAAGGTGGGCGTACCTTCGTGGGCGTCTACCCCCCTGTGGCGCGAAGAAAATGCCTGCCCTCTCAAAGTGCTATTACAACATGCGATCCTGCCCTACAGCAAAGGAGGTCCGCCTCCTCTTCACCTTCCCTGCGAGGAGGAGGAGACGCAAACCCCACCTCCACGGAAGAGACCGGATGTCTCTGCAGGATGAAGAAAGAATCTTCTGGAACATCATGGAAGCAGGACGTGTGCAGCCGAGCAGGGAAGCGGAGGAAGGCAGGCCCCGTGCCCCAGCCAAGCTGCCACCAGCACCGGAGTTATCCGTGGTCCTGCACCTGCAACAGGCGTTGCTAGAGATTCAAGAAGAAAATGCACGCCTGAAGAAGATGGTCCAGTACCAACCTGGCTTTGAAGAGATCGAGAGACGCCGGCGTACCCTGGAGCAGCGGAGGCTGTGGGACACGGTGATCTCTCCCCTCAACGACCCCCCACGATTCCAGTTACCAAAGATTCTGCTGCCTAAGGCGAAGGAGCAACCGGAGGCTGCCCCCGAAAGTACCATCCTGATCCCACCGGTGAAGCGGTGGAGGCGAAGGAGGTTGAGGAGGTATCGCCAGTTCCGGAATGCCCGCCCGGCCAGGAGGCCGCAGCAGATGATCGGTCCCCGGCAGGGACACCGGAGGGGTCCTGTCCGTCACTACCAGACGTGGACTGGGACGAAATGGCGCGCCTGGATGACGTCGCCTATACCGCCCAGTGGGAATATGAGTGGCAGCGTCGTGAGGAGAAGCAGAAACGCCAGCAGGAGGAAGAGCGGGAAGCTCAGCGGAACCGTCAGCGACAACATGCAGAGCTGATCGCGGACAAAGAGAGTGTCCGGAGAGAGAAAGGTACCCTGAGGGAACCGCGGCGGCAGGGGTGTGTGACTGAGTTCCAGCTCCGGAAGGGCTGGGGCTTCATCCGTGAACCGGGCCTCTACCCAGGGGTCTTTGTCAGCAGGCGTGACGTAGAATCCCACCTGCCGCAAGGCCATCCCGGGAGGGACTTAGTAAATGGAGACCTCGTCACGTACACACGGCATTGGGGAATGAAGGGATGGTATGCCCTTAACGTCACCATCGTCCGTGACCCCGTCCCCGACGCAGGTAACGTCACCACTACCGCAGCGTCCCCGTCTCCAGCTCAAGAAGTATCCGGCCGTGCCCCGGCATCGCCCCCTGCAAATTCATCGCAACTAGCGACCCAGATTTCATCGCAAAGGAAAGCCACCTCTACATCGCAACATGCGACCCAGTCTCAATCGCAATCCATGACACGGTCCATATCGTTAACTGTGATTGAAACGCAATCGGTGTCACGTGAGGAGAGTGTGCCCGTTGCGCCCCTAGAGGTTCGCACAAGAACTGTGGCGACCCAGACCCTAATCGCAGCGCATGATTTGTTGGTCCTGGGAACTAGGGCCCATTGCATTGTTCCAGCCCCCGGGGTGGAAAGTGTATTTGAAAATGAATAAATAGTAAAGAAGAATCGGTGAGATCCCTATAGGATCTACCATAAGTAATATTGTAGAAAGTTTGAAAATGTTTTACAAAATTTTGCATAAGTTGAAGAGTATGATGCATATATATTTTGCTAACCGTAGAATGCCCGGCTGGGTAACCAGAAAAAGTTTTGCACTTTAGTATAATAATGTGATATTATATCTATGTCTTTGGTTTTACAATGGACTTTGAGGTTGAGGACTGTGCTAACCCAGAACTTATTTGTACATAGTTGCGCTTCGGTGCCTTATTTTGGTTTTACATAAACCAGCACAACTACCTCTGAATACAAAAACCCGTGTGGTGTGGCACTGAGTGAGGTCTGCATTCGGATGTCCTGCAGCCCACCCAGGACCTACGTTGAAGGTTTGGTGTGGGTCCTTCACAAGAATATTGTATATTTATTGAATGCTATTTAATATTTGTATTTCTATATATAATGTTATTGTTTGCAACGTTCAAGATATCCTCACCTCCCGTATGGGACGAATTAATGTTATTGTTGATGTTTTCATGCATAAACAAAAATGTCTCTTTTGTATTTTACAGCCCGGGAGTGCTGTCTTTTACCATGGGGAATGTGTAGCCCTGGTGTTAGGCACACGCAGTACCCTGGAGAGTGTGTGGCGAGACAGCAGTTTAATGCTAAATATCCATTCACTCAACATACACTAGACACACCCTTAGGGTAGTGTAGTTTACTATTGAGGGATTGGTCAGTCAGTCAGTGCCTGGGCTTCAGAGAGGAAGGTCTAGCCTGGACTGAGGAGAGGAGATTATTGCAGAAAGACTTCAGTCACCTGTCTAAAGGACAGTGAAAGGTTCAGAGACGTGCTCCTGCCTATTGATAACTGAGCATCTGTAACTAACTTTGAAGAAAGTGAATGAAGGAAGTGACTACCCGACTTTATGCTAGTGTGAGTGCTTATGCTACCAGCGAGGACAAGGCGAAAGGCACAGTGGATTATTGGAAAGGTGCGTTTGGGATTGAAGAAGTCCTGCACATTGCAACCGGTCACTGGGGACCGAAGGATCACTATTAGCTTCAAGCATAGTGGTAAGAAAACCAGGAATTTACCGGACCCTAGGTCGCGGCAAACAAGCCCCTTATAGTCAGTACGTAACTGGGGTCAGGGGGAGTGAAGACTTTGAGTCAGTGCACGACAAGATAAGAATTCAGCTCTCTCGCAGGAAGGCTCCTAACACAAATCTGACTGGGCAGTACAGCTATGGATTAGCTGGAGTTATTGAGGGAACTACGCTTCAGGCTGGTTGTACTCATTGTATTGGAAGTAAAGGAGGCCCCTAACTTGTCCAGCTGCTGTCTCAAGATACACTCTCCTTGGATCAGCCTCCCTGGGACCTGCCTGAACATCTTACAAGTAAAGGTATGGAAAGACGCTGACCGTGTGAGACTGAGTTATTGATTTGCATGCCTGCACAATCCCTACCTAACTACCGACCTGAGGGAAGAGTCCCACCTGTAGGGGACCCGACATCTAGCTGCATCACCATCCCCTCAGAGATCTACAGCAGCGCTGGTATAAATTACCAGAAGACTACAGGTGGCGTCACGAACTGTACATAAATCAATCCCTGTAAATATATCCCCAACATACGCCAGACCGCCAGGGCCACAGACCGAGCCACAGCTACCTGTGACAAAATCCCCATAGACTTCCATGGGCTCGGCTCTGAGTACCCCATTGCCCTGGTAATCCACAATTGTGGTGGCGGGTCGACACAGGGGCAACGTGGTGGTATGGCCAACCACATGTATGAGGCACAAGCCTATAAAATTTTGAATAATCCCACTGAGTATAAGTTGCTTTCCTTTAATCCCATCAATAAATACAAAATGGAGTTGGTGGATATGTTAGCAAAAGCCTATGAAGACAACATCATCCCCAAAAAACTTTTGGAGACCTATGAGAAATTGTGTCCCAGGTTGGCTACCCTGTACTTGGTCCCTAAGATACATAAGGATTAGGGTTGAGCATTCCGATACTGCAAATATCGGGTATCGGCCGATATTGGCTGTATCGGAATTCCGATTCCGAGTTCCGATATTTTCGTCATATCGGATACCGGAATCGGGATTGTCACTGTCACTGTCAGTGTCCGTCTGTCGGGTCTGTCAGGAGTCAGCGGCACTTACCTGGCAGAAGATCTCCGGCGGTCACGTCCTGGACTGCTTGATGGCCGCAATCTTCTTTCCCCGGCGGTCACATGCAGTATCTCGCGATAACTGCAGTGACTGCTGGGTAATCCCGGCCGTAAAGCAGTCAGTCCGATGACGTCACCGCCGGGGAAGCAGGTAATCAGCTGTGCTGCGTTGCGATGACAGGCTCTGCCTGTCATTGCGATGTAGCAGAGTTGGATCGTCGTGGGACTGTCGTTATGGACTGCGTCGGACAGGTGGAATACTGTTGGTTTGTTTTTTTTTTTTTTTTACAGGAGATCGATGGCGTCGCAGGAATGAGAGTACAATAAAAGAAATGAAAACTGTGTTGTCTCTTTTATTTCATTAAAATACTTTTTTCTTGCTGTTTTTTTTTTACACATTTAATAACTTTGGGATTAATAATGGATCGGTGTCTTATTGACACCTCTCCATTATTAACCTGGCTTATTGTCACCGTGCAATCAACGGTGACATTAACCCCTTATTACCCCGCTTGCCACCGCTACAGGGCAAGTGGGAAGAGCCGGGTAAAGTGCCACAATTGGCACATCTTTTTATGCGCCAAATGTGGGGCTGCTGTAGCCTGGTATTATCAGGCTGTTGAGGGCCAAAATCCATGGGCCTTGACAGTCTTTTAATACCAGGCCGCAGCAGTCTGCATTTTACTTGGCTGGTTAACAAAAATAGGGGGACCCCTACGCCGTTTTTTTTTCGAGGGGATCCCCTATTTTTGTTAACCAGCCAAGCTAAGCAGACTGCTGTGGCCTGGTATTATCAGGCTGGCAAGGTCCATGGATATTGGATCCTTACCAGCCTGAAAAACCAGGCCTCAGCGGTCTGCTTCATCTGGCTGGTTAACAAAAATAGGGGGACCCCACGCCAATTTTTTTCGAGGGGATCCCCTATTTTTGTTAATCAGCCAAGATATGCAGACTGCTGTGGCCTGGTATTATCAGGCTGGCAAGGTCCATGGATCTTGGCTCCTTAACAGCCTGAAAATCCAGGCCTCAGCGGTCTGCTTCATCTGGCTGGTTAACAAAAATAGGGGGGACCCCACGCCAATTTTTTTCGAGGGGATCCCCTATTTTTGTTAATCAGCCAAGATATGCAGACTGCTGTGGCCTAGTATTATCAGGCTGGCAAGGTCCATGGATCTTGGCTCCTTAACAGCCTGAAAATCCAGGCCTCAGCGGTCTGCTTCATCTGGCTGGTTAACAAAAATAGGGGGGACCCCACGCCATTTTTTTTTCGAAGGGAACCCCTATTTTTGTTAATCAGTTCCCTCTGACGTCACTGATTGTGTCCCTGGCTGACCTGAAGTGAAAGTGGAAAGCAATCAATTAAGCTTTCCACTTAAGGGCCCGTCTCACATAGCGATATCGCTACCGAGATCGCTGCTGAGTCACTAGTTTTGTGACGCAGCAGCGAGCTCACCAGCGATATCGCTGTGTGTGACATTCAGCGACGATCAGCCCCCCTGCCGGGTATCGCTGATCGTCGCTGAAATGTCAGGACCTTTTTTTGATCGCTGGTTTCCCGCTGACAGGCACACATCGCTGCGTGTGACAGGCGGGAGACCAGCGATCTGCTGGTAACCAAGGTACACAGCGGGTTTCCAGGCGCGGGGCTGTGCCTAGAAACCCGCTGTGTACCTTGGATACCAGCGCCCTGATGCAGGGAGCTGGTATCCAAGGTACACAGCGGGTTTCCAAGCGCTGCGCGGTGCCTGGAAACCCGCTGTGTACCTTGGTTACCAGCGGATCGCTGGTCTTCCGCCTGTCACACGCAGCGATGCGTGCCTGTCAGCGGGAGACCAGCGATCAAAAAAAGGTCCTGACATTTCTGCGACGATCAGCGATACCCGGCAGGGGGGCTGATCGTCGCTGAATGTCACACACAGCGATATCGCTGGTGAGCTCGCTGCTGCGTCACAAAACTAGTGACTCAGCAGCGATCTCGGTAGCGATATCGCTATGTGAGACGGGCCCTTAAGCGATGTTACCCGCAGTGTCGCTGTCCCAGATCGCTGCCTGAGCTGCCTGTTTGGCAGCTCAGCAGCGATCATGTAGCGATACACCAGCGATCCTGACAAGTGCATATCGTTGTCGGGATCGCTGGTGTATCATTATGTGACACCCAGCCTTTACTCTCCTGTCAGGCAGGAGAGGAACTCATTCATTTGGGGTTTACTGTGAGGCTGCAGCATTAGCTGCGGTCCCTGCAGTAAACATTAACCCTTTCTGAAGGATTACACCGTGGGACCTGACTGTGCATGGGATAGGTAAGAATAATTTTGCTTTTTTATTTTATTTTTATTACAGGAAATGGTTTTTGCAGTAAAATAAAAGATGGTCAAAAACATGTGTCTTTATTTCATTAAAATGATTTTTAATTAAAGTGTGTGTGTTTTATTTTTATTTCATGCAATAGGATTAATAATTGACAGTTGTCTAATTGACAGCTCTCAATTATTAACCTGGCTTAAGGTCACCTTTCAATAGCAAGGTGGCTATAACCCCATATTAACCCATTCGCCACCGCTACAGGGCAATGGGAATAGACGGGCAAAGTGCCAGAAAGGGCGAATCTAATTATAGATTTGTCTTTCCTGGGGTGTCTGGGGGCAGATGTTAGTAGCCGGGGGGGGGCAAAAATAATGGTCCCTCTCTGGGCTATTATTATCTGCCCCCACTCACTGGCTTTGTCTGTCTGGTTGCGAAAATAGGGCGGGAGCCCACGCATTTTTTTTCAGCAATTTTACACCTCATATATATATATACATGTCATTGAATTTGTGACACATATTATTATTATTATTATTATTAATATTTATTTCTATAGCACCATTGATTCCATGGTGCTGTACATGAGAAGGGGTTACATACAAATTACAGGTATCACTTACAGTAAACAAACTAACAATGACAGACTGATACAGAGGGGAGAGGACCCTGCCCTTTCGGGCTTACATTCTACAGCATATACATATATATATACATATATATACACATATATATATATATATTTATATTTGTAGTTCATACACTTCTACATAGTATAATAGCCGCTAATTCAATTGCCGGCTTTTGTGAAAATGCAGAACCCGACATGAAATGACACTTGGTGTACATAGGGTTAACCATGTCTTTTCATGTCCTTTGCTATCTAATTTGCACAAACAATTAAATCAGTCTATGTGTGCAAAATTTCACACCTGTAGGGGTTAATTAAAGGTGTAAATTCGTAGCAAAAAAGTCCGTTTTTTTTACAACGAATTTACACCTTTAATTAACCCCTACAGGTGTGAAATTTTGCACACATAGACTGATTTAATTGTTTGTGCAAATTAGATAGCAAAGGACATGAAAAGACATGGTTAACCCTATGTACACCAAGTGTCATTTCATGTCGGGTGACCCGACATGAAATGACACTTGGTGTACATAGGGTTAACCATGTCTTTTCATGTCCTTTGCTATCTAATTTGCACAAACAATTAAATCAGACTATGTGTGCAAAATTTCACACCTGTAGGGGTTAATTAAAGGTGTAAATTCGTAGCAAAAAAGTCCGTTTTTTTTACAACGAATTTACACCTTTAATTAACCCCTACAGGTGTGAAATTTTGCACACATAGACTGATTTAATTGTTTGTGCAAATTAGATAGCAAAGGACATGAAAAGACATGGTTAACCCTATGTACACCAAGTGTCATTTCATGTCGGGTGCTTCTGTCTTTTCACTGAAGCCGGCTTTACCCGGCAATTGAATCAGAGGATATTTTACTATGTAGAAGTGTATAAACTATACATATATGTATATATATATGTCACAATGACATGTATATATATATATATATGTATTCTATGTGTGTATATTTAGTGTTTACAAGGAAAGAATGGGGTTTTTTTAGTTGCGATATTTTGTTCCCATAGACTTACATGGGACTTCCGGTATCGGTATCGGGTATCGCCGATATTTTAGTGATATCGGCGATACCATTCCGATTCCGATACTTTAGGATATCGGAAAGTATCGCTCAACTCTAATAAGGATCCCTTGAATCCCCCAGGAAGACCCATTATTGCGGCCAACGAGGGGCTGTGTGAGATCATCTGTGATGTGGTGGAATATTTCCTTAAATCCCTGGTGACACAATTGCCTTCTTATATCAAAGATACAACTGCAGCATTGGGGCATTTGGAAAACATACAGCTGTCAGAAGAAATGTTATTGGTAACGGCCGACGTCGAGGCCTTGTACTCTTCTATTGAACATACAGATGGCCTTAGGGCAGTTGAAAGATATTTGAGACACAGTAATCTCAGTGAAGAAATGGCTTTAGTAGTCTTGAAATTATTGGAATTTATTCTTACCCACAACGTCTTCACCTTTAATGGTAAGATTTATTTCAACAAAGAGGCACCGCCATGGGTGCCTCTTGTGCCCCTCTTATGCGAACTTGTTTATGGGGGCCTGGGAGTGGTCCATTTTTCAGGGTGAGGACGTTGAGGGTATAGACCGGGTCCACAACTGGATCCGCTATATTGACGACATTTTGTTCATTTGGGAGGGTCCAGTTGTGGACTTGGATAAATTTATGGCCAGATTGAATGTGAACGGACAAAACATCCGTCTCACTTACAAGGCTGGGCGTCAGATGGATTTTTTGGATTTATCCATTTCAACTCTTCCAAGTGGCCGGTTATCAACGACCATTTTCCGCAAGCCCACTTCTACTAATTCCATCCTACACGCCTCATCGGCACACCCAAAATCCACAATACAGGGCATACCTATTGGGCAGTTCCTGCGAGCCAAGAGGATTTGCTCTGAGGATTATCTTTTTGAAGAGCAATCCCAAATCTTGACAAGACGTTTTCAAGACAGGGGTTATGGTCATCGAACCATACAGAAAGGATATATTAGAGCTAAAAAATGCTTGTAGAAATCAGTTATTACATAAAAATCAACCCATGATGACAACGTCTCAAGATGACCATCAGATAAGATTCATTACAAACTACAACAGTAGGTGGTCTGATTTAAGAAAGATTGCTGAAAACCATTGGAATTTATTCCATACTGGTCCTGTGTTGAAAAGATGTCTTCCTGAAGCACCTTCCTTTGTGGCTAAGAGAGCCCCTAATCTACGAGACATGCTCGTCCATAGTAATTATGATTCGAAAGGTATTGAGATGAGGAAAAAACATCCAGAACATAAAGGTTTTTTTCCCTGTGGTTTATGTAAGGGGTGTGCCAATATGAAAAAGTCGACATATTTTTTCAATTTTGATAAATCTAGAAAATTTGAAGTTAGGGCACATATAACTTGTGCATCCAAGGGAGTTGTATATAGTGCAGAATGTCCCTGTGGGAAGACTTATGTGGGGATGACGAGTAGGGAGCTTAAAGTGCGAGTACGAGAGCATTGCATTGTTATTGAGAAAGCGAAAACTGTTACGGATGTAATGTCCCTTAAGACGCTTCCAAAATATTTCAAGAAATTTCACCAATGCAACTCGAGGATGCTGACTTTCAAGGGCATTGACATTGTTCATTTGGGATCAACAGGTGGTGATTTGGCCAAACAGGTGGCCAAAAAGGAATGCCAATGGATATACAGATTAGGGACGCACACACCACAGGGGTTGAATGAGAGTTTTGGCTTTAGAACATTCCTATAGTGGCCTTGGAGTACTATTGGGGTGGGGGGTAGTCCTTGTTGTTATTGTTGTTTTTAGTTATTTTGTTTTTATTATGATTTTAATTTTATTTTTCATAAGTTTCAGATATTTTGCCATGATGTAATCGAATGTGCTTTGCATATGATCTGCATTTTTGAATGAGAAGGTCCGGTTGGCTGGTGACAAAAAAAAATTGACCCTGAAGAGTGATCTTTTCGCTGGAATGATGAAGAGGCCATTATGGAAATGAATTAATATCCATGTCACTCCATATGATATATGATTAATGTGTGTTATATGTATCTTATATCGCTGCATAGCTGTACACTGTTTATACGATATTTTATTAATATGCTCTATATACAAGTATGTCACTAAATGGATATTTATTTATTATTTTTTATTGTTTATAGGTTTTAGTATCCTATTCACAACATTATTTACACATTATATTTTAATTATTATTTTCATTGGTTATCATCTATTATTATGTTATTATTTTATTATTCTTCATAATGAGAATAATATATGGTATATAAATAATATTGGTTATATCGATTTATTATGTTTTTTATAATTTATATGGTTTGTTGACACTTGACAGCTTATATATTATATTTTTCACATTGAGGTTATACTAATAGCACACTCATATATATATATATATATATATATACATATATATATATATACATGGATCGTTTTAGACATATTCATAATAATCCTGGTTAGACATATGTCTCATTATATGATGTATAGATAATTATATGCATTATATGACTGTGATCAATTTATGTAACGGGCGGCCCTCCTTATGCTTATGAGGTTGAGCGCATGTGGGTACCGTGGTCCACAGAGATGTTCTCTTGCGGTCTCTAGTGTGGCGCTGAGATGTACAAATCCTTGTAAAGGACCTGCCATACAGAGACCACCTGACCGCGAGCGGCATCTCCTATTGGATGGTGGATACCACGTGACCTTGGACATGCGCCGTACAACCCCTCAGACGCATCGGAAGGACCTTCCTTACGTCATATGCCTCAGACACAATATTTTACAGATGTAGCTAATCCACTTGATTGTTTCATGGCATTATATATACCGGACAGCCCCCTGCCCTGACATGCCTCCCGAAGAAGCAGTGCGAAACGCGCGTCGGGGCAGAGGGACGTCTGAGGACCACACTCCTGCAAGTCCTGCGTATGTTTTCTCCCCACCTGGGGTATCTTTTTCATATTGCTGCTTAACACATTGCTGCCATTTAGATATATAGTGCTGATCATTGAGCTTACTCAATGTGACACCCTGATTCTAGGTGTATATTTAGTTCAGCGATACTTTCTCACATTGGGTATTTGTTTTACTTATGCTCAGCAATGTGTGATTTCATGGCTTGATTATGCCGGGCCACTGAGCTGATGGAATCTGACACCTTGATTCAGGTGTAAATTTAGCCATTCCAATTTTGAATTTAACCATTTAAGCAGGCTGCATGAGATGTGTCCTATGGATGTATACGTCCCTTTTGTGTTTTTAAATTTTGTACCTGGTATCTTTCAGTACTATTTATGAGGTCATTGTTAAATAATTGTTCTAATAAAATATTGTATTTTATACCATCTGGTGGGTCTCACAAGAGTTTTTTTCTTCCACCATTGTGTACTAATATCTATGCAAGAGCTGATGCTAGCTATACGACCCTGGCCTACATAAATCAGGCTATTGCAAAAGATAGTTCATAGGGACTTTTTACCAAGGACACAAACAAGAACAGAACGTCCGGATAGATATCTCTTGTTTTCTTTACTAGTCACGCAGGAAAGCTGGGGCAAAGAACAATAAACAATAAATCTGCAACTTCAGCCCTTTTATCATAATTATCATAATTATCATACTTACACTAAAACAGCCAATAACCTAGCAGCTTTTAATTGTATGCTAATTGACTAACCAGCCCCTTTTTGTAAACGTATAAAACCTTGAATGAATAATAAACTGTTGGTCTTGACCAACTGTTATACTGACACTTCCGTTGTGGACAGTCCTCATTTCGTTCTGAGCGCTCAAAAAGACATTCAATCTAAAATTGGGAACAGCAGCAGCAAACACTGCAGGATAGATTTATCCTAATTAAATTTCCATAACAGCTGGCGCCTGCACGCGGGGCAGTGGATGAAACGCACAGGGACCTGATGACCGGAGGGACAGAGGTGTTGGCCATGGCCTTGGCTCACGGGACGGAGACTGCGCAGCTCCATAAGTAAGGTAAGAAAATCTTGTCATCTTACCTGAAAGTCCCTTGTGTCCAGTCCAGGTCTTACACCTCTTGCCGGTCAGGTGTGGTCACCACCGCATTCCCAGGTAGTGTAAAAAGTCCACACCCTTATCCATGGGCGTACCCAGGATCAAAACTAGGGGGGGGCAAGCCAATGTCGCATCTTATACAGGTACATCATATACACTGTATATTATACTGTATATTAGGTATGGAGCATTAGAACTGTTGTATATTGTATAATACAGCAGTGTATGCGACACTACGCTGTATATACCATATATTATACATGGCAGTCACGCTCATGTCAGGAGCGGTACCAGCAAGTCCGAGGATTGCAGTGCGATCCTCGCATGAGTTATACGGCCGTCTGTCTATGCCCTTGTTATAATAATACTGAAATATTAATCTATTATTAAAGTATAAAGGAGCTCACAAGTAAAAAAAAAAGCCCCCTACCTCCCCTGTCCCCCACCCACACCCCAACAGCCCATCGTCTCACATGCACCCCTTAGTGTTCTGTCCCACTGACCCCACAATACCCCCATCCTCTCACATGCACCCCTCAGTGCTCTGTTGCCCCTCCCCACTTCAGTCCCCCAATACCCCCATCCTCTCACAGTAAACCCCCAGTGCCCTAGCCCCACAATACCCCCATCCTCTTACATTCAACCCTAGTGACCTGTCCACCCTCCTCACAATACCCCATCCTCTCTCATCAACCCTGTGTGCCAGCCCCCACAATATCCCCATCCTCTCACATTCACCAACCAGTGCCCTGTATCCCCTCCCCCACAATACCCCATCCTCTCACATTCACTCTCTGTGCCCTGTTGCCCCTCCCCACTTCAGCCCCCACAATACCCCATCCTCTCACATTAACCCCCCAGTGCCCTAGCCCCCACAATACCTCATCCTCTCAAATTAACCCCCCCAGTGCCCTAGCCCCCACAATACCCCATACTCTTACATTCACCCCAGTGCCCTGTACCCCTCCCCACAATACCCCCATCCTCTCATTTTAACCCCCCCAGTGCCCTATCCCCCACAATACCCCATCCTCTTACATTCCCCAGTGTCTTGTACCACTCCCCCACAATACCCCCATCCTCTCACATTAACCCCACAGTGCCCTAGCCCCCACAATACCCCATCCTCTTACATTCACCCCAGTGCCCTGTACCCCTCCCCCACTGTACCCCCATCCTCTCACATTCCCCCACAGTGACCATGACATGCCTGAGCAGAATGAATTTAATAAATTCCTATCCCCTCTTACCATGACGCTTGCAGTCAGTGGCTGAGGGAGGAGCAGGAAGTGTCCAGTGTCTGCCCACAGAGGGCACTAGGACCCAGTGTGGCTGAGACAACCAGAGCCTGCAGGGCAGAAAGTGAAACTACAGCTGCTGCAGCCAGGAAGAAGCTCCTCTGGTGAGACAGCAGCTCTGTGCACTGCGCACACAGATAGGCACTGTAACCTGTGGCAGAGGGAGCCGGCATTGTGCTGCTCTTTCCGCTCTCTTTCATTGTGTGCCCCTGCTTCTAGGGAGGGGCAGCTGCCCCCCCTGCCCCATGGTGGGTACGCCCATGCCCTTATCCAAAACCCTGGGATATAAGGTGTTTGCTGCTGTGCTGTGTATGTGTTTCATGTTTTGTGTGAACTGGGAGAAAATTGGAACAGTGACTGTGTTTGTTTGCTGATTTTTGGGGGCTGTATAGCAGAAAACCAAATTGCTGGATAAGTCCGCGCAGTAATCCTTCACACACAGGAGGGAGGTCATCCCAGTCAAATCCAGGTGTGAAGGGCGAGGGCTTTGAATTGGTTAAGTTTCTGCAGTAATCCTTCACACACAGGAGGGAGGTCATCCCAGTCAATCCAGGTGTGAAGGGCAGGAGCTTTGATTTGGATAAGTTCTCACAGTAATCGTTCACGCAAGAGGGTAGGTCATCCCAGTCAAATCAGACGTGGATGGTGAGAATTTTGATTAAGGCTATTACAGATTACTGTGACCAGCGAACCGGCCAGGGCGAATGGTTTTCAGAGTAATAGACCTGGAGCATTGTCGTGCTCAGTGCAATTGGTGAGTTATCAGTTACCAGAGCAGCTTGTATGTGTCACAGATCATCAAAAGAGGGATTCGTATTCTCCCGGGTGTCTGTTTCATTTGTATGTGTTCCTGTCTGTATGAGGTACTGTCTCTTTAAATCTCATTCAGAGCAGAGTGCGCTGTCACTATCTCATTCACTGCTGGCTGCAGCAGCGAGAAACCCCTTTGACCCCCCTCTGCTAATCACATTGTCACATCTGTTTCCTGGTTTTAATCTTTTATGAGCTAGTTTTTGGCTACAGGCTGTAGCGTGAAAATTCTCAAGCATTCAGACTGAACTGTATTCAGTTTTTTTTTCTATTCTGAGGGATAACCTTTTTTTTGATACGTGATTTCAGTGCCTGTAGACACAGCAAGCAGAGATATAAGGGAGGAGGGAGCAGCAGCAGTGAAGAGGACATTCTGGAGGGCGGGAGGATAAAGCCTACGCTACCAGACAAAAGTCTTAAAGTATTTTTCTTTGTGTTTTTATCATTTTACAATTCACCTCTTTTTCGTTTTTAATTAGCTGTTTTAGTAACAAGGGTTTTTTTTTCTTGTCAACCTTGTTGTTTTTCAAAGTTTTACTATTAATACGTTTTTTTCCTTCCCCTTTTTGATCAGCTTTTTGCTTTTAGAGTTTTTCACTAAACTGTGTAGGGTTTTCTTTTTTCTTTTTAAATCTAACTTTTGTTTTTAAAGTTTTTCTTTTAAGTATATTTTTAAATAATTTTGGAGAGGTTTTTTTAAGCAACTTATTTTAGAGTTTTCTTTTCCTCTTTTCTCCAACCATTTAAAAAAATAAAAAAAAAAGCACAAGATCTACTAGCGTGCTTTAGACCAAGGACAGAAACATAGATAAGAAATTGTAGGCGGAGGGAGAACACACACAAACAATTGCGCAGCGGCTTCACTCATCCCTCCCATTAGGCATTCAGCGAACACAAGAATTTCAGTGTCCTTGCACACAGAACCAGAATGCAGCAGTTCTCAGATTTTTAATCACCTTTGTTGAATAGGTTTTTGGAATAGACACAGTACGTGAGAATCGAAGGGCTAGGCATGTGAATAGAAGGTCAGAGTACGTGAGAATCCAATGGACGGGCAGACTTTATGCTGCACAATGAAATGTTTTTTTTTTTTTTGTTGAAAGGCACAGTAAAGTTTATTTTTAGATTGCCGTCTGCTATAAAAGAGCAGTGGTAGTCTTGCATCGTGTAGAAGGTACAGCAAGTTATTTGAACGGACTAGGAAGTGATTTTTATGTGAATAAGATTGAAAAGGTGTTAAAGAAGCATTCAAATCATCTGTGAGGAAATGATCACGGACATGTCACAAGAGCAGAATTTAGAGTCACACACATCACATGTCCATCCTGTGGAGACACGAGACAGGTGTAGTCTGCTCTCATTGAATAAGGAGCCTTGTACAGGGAAAAAAGCTCCCTGCCTCTCTCCACAGGGAGAAGGCATTTTTGTTTCAACGGTCCCTCTCAAGCATCACAGGGGGGACACCCTCTCCTCTTTCTTCTCTCAGTCCCTTTCTACTTTTTCTTCAGACTTCTCTCCTTTTTCCTTGCTGCCATTCCTCTCTATCCTTCTTTCCCTATCATTCTTTCCTTCCCTCCCTCACATCTCTGACACATCCATTTTCTTCCTCTTCCTCTTCTATCTCTTCCTCTCCAACTCTCAAATCTTCTTCTTTATCTTCTTCTACTTCTCCCCCTCCATCTTTCTCCTCTCTCCTCCATCTTTCTCTCCCTTCCCCCTTTCACTCTTCTCTCCCTCCCCCCTTCTTCTCTCTCTCTCTCCCCTCTCTCTCTCTCTCTCTCTCCTCCTCTACACCTCACTCCTCCCTCATCACAATTCACTCTTTCTCCCTCAGTGCCTACAGCACGAGGCACCCTGTCTATCCCAAGCATAGTACAAACATTGCCAGTCATTATATCAGGAGAAGAAAGTGCAAATCTCCCTACACAAAACGCTGCAGGTAGCCCCCAGACACAACAGCTAGCAGAGCCCACAGCCGGGGTTTCACAGGGGGAGGTGTAGCTTCAGACACAAATGAGGAACCTCAGTGCCGAGCAGAGCTGCCACCGCAGCTTCAGTACCCAGTGTATGCACCAAGCACACCATGTCACTCCTCATCTGATGAAGATGAAGATGCAACGTCACACATGCTGCCCAATACTAGGGAAGAAAACACACAAACACCAAGAGAGCAGGGACAGGTAGAGGCACCATCCTATGAGCCCTTCATCCCAAGCCAGGTGATCAGTATGCTGCCAGACCCAGGGATACACCCCATGCCATTTTGCCAAAAAATGCAGCAGATCCAGCGAACGTATGCAGCAGCCTGGATTGATCTCTGGGCCGTAATGGAAATAAAAGCAGGTGATGCATTCTGGCCAATTATGAGGGAACACTTCAAGCTTCCAGCAGAATTAGATGCGTATGCCTGGGAGACAGGACCAAAGCTAATTGAGCAGCTCAGAGAATGGGCCAAAAGCAGACTGACAGGACAAACTCTCAGCCTACATGTCACGAGCCAAGACCAGACAGAGTCTATAGAGGAGTTTCATGACAGAGTGATGCAAGTGTTTCAAGATTTGGGCCTCGTTACCCATGATCAGACACACAGGCTTTTGTGCATGGTCTGAGAGAACCAATCAGGAAACCACTGGTAGTAGCCAGGCCTGAGTACACGTCAATAGCAATGGATACCCTGCTCGCAGTAGCAAAAAGGAATGAGTCCCGCCGGGACAGAAGGGATGTCCAGTGTTACAACTGTGGCGAGTTTGGTCATTTCTGGAACCGATGCAGAACACCGACTTCGCCCAGAAGAAGAAACACAGAAAGCAGTGAAGAACCCCGTCCATAGGACAGGAGCACGCCAAGTCCTCAGGGAACCCCACCAGTGGGACCAATATCCTGAGAGTGGATGGCGTAGTCAGATCTTTTCTTGTGGAACTCCGCAACCTCACCTATCTATCAGAATCTTCTGCGTCCTGTATGGGAATTGATGGTCAAGTCAGATATTTCCAGATTATGAAGCCGCTGGGCATGTGGACTCAGCCAGAACACTCCATCATATCCCAGTTTGTTGTGTCAAAGACCTGCACCCTCAGCCTATTGGGAGTGGACCTACTGCAGAAGCTGAAAGCGACCAGAGTGTTCCAGGAAGATGGGACCATGACGCTTTCTTCACCTCTGACCCAAGAAGAAACAGGAACCTCGAAAAACCACACTGCAGACCTATCACAGGAGGTGCTGGACATAGTACCAGAAAAGCCACTCTATCACCCAGAGTCAAGATGTCTCTGACCAACTGAAGGTCTAAGTGAACTCGCCTAAGAAGACGGCCTGAGAACTTTGACATTGGCCAGGATATTCAACTCAAGAAGGACCCTACTCGCTTCATGGAATGGCAACACCACATCCAGCTCCAACGCCAGAGGTTCATCTTTTGCAAGCACCAGGAGGTGCCCCCTGCAATCAACCAGTTCACCCAGGCCCTAGACCAGCAAAAGGCCACTCAGCTCTTCAAACTTGTGCACAAATACTGACCTGAGACCGAGCTGGAGAAAAAGAAACAACTGATGGCCCGTGCTGAGAAAAAAGCAGCCGGTTAAGGAGACGTCCCAACAAGAAGACCCCCTGTGACCAGAGCAGGTGCTAACACAGTGACTGCCTTGGTGGAGAACAAGAAAGCCAGCTGGTCGTCATCTCTCATGATGTGGATCCTAGTAGACAGCTTGTTTTCCCGCCAGCTCTGTGCCGGGAGATGGGAGTCCCCTGCTGCATAGTGAAGGACAAGGCCAAACTGGGCTGCCTCACCCTTCGGAATCAATCCCAGCTTTCCACAGTGAAGAAAAAGACTGTAAACCCCACTGAGTTCAGAATGGTGCAAGGCTTGAAGGCCGTGAAAGAGGCTACGGTATTTGAAACCCCAACAGTGCTGAACCCGCACACTCTGCTCTCAAAAGTCCCAGTCACCGCAACAGCAAACACTGCAGGATAGATTTATCCTAATTAAATTTCCATAACAATAGGGAATTTGCCCGCAAGAGGTCGAAAACCTTGCAGACATCTCTCCGATGGGAATCTATATCTGGAGAAAAGATGAGAATGTCGTCCAGATAGACTACCACAGAGGTGGCAAGCATATCCCGGAAGATGTCATTTACAAAGTCTTGGAAGACGGCTGGAGCATTACAGAGCCCGAAGGGCATTACCAAGTATTCGTAATGCCCGTCCCTGGTGTTGAATGCCATCTTCCATTCGTCCCCCTCACGGATGCGAATCAGGTTTTATGCACCCCGCAGATCTAACTTGGTAAATACCCTTGCTCCCCGAAGCCTATCAAAGAGCTAAGAGATCAGCGGCAAAGGGTATTTATTTTTCACGGTGATAGCGTTAAGACCCCTATAGTCTATACACGGACGTAACTCTCCGTTCTTCTGCATGAAGAAGAACCCCGCTCCCGCTGGTGATACCGACTTCCTAATGAATCCTCTTGCCAAGTTCTCCTGAATATATTGAGACATAGCCTCTGTTTCAGGGAGAGAGAGGGGATAAACCATTCCCCTAGGAGGTTCAGCTCCAGGCAAGAGATCGATAGGACAGTCTTAGGGGCGATGAGGCGGAAGAGTCTCTGCAGCTCTCTTGGAGAATACGTCTGCGTAAGACTAGTAAACCTTGGGAATCGGAGTGAGGTCTAAGGGTATCTCTGTGGTGGTGACCAGAACGCTGTCCCTAACGCATCTGCCTTTACATGATTCACCCCAACCCATAATTCTCCCAGAAGACCACTCAATATGGGGAGAGTGGTGGCGGAGCCAGGGTAATCCCAACAGAACCTCGTCCATTCCTTCAGGAAGGACAAAAAGAGATACATTCTCCTGATGGGACGGCGACACAGACAGGGGAAGAGGGACAGTCTGATGGGTGATTGGTGAGGACAGAATTGATCCATTTACCACTCTAACCGACACTGGCTCGGTGAGCTCCACCAGGGGTATGTTGTTGTCAAGATCCCGTCTGGGTTGGAGCCGATGTTACTGCAAACACTAGGGGAAGCAGAGGCAGGTAGCGTAGTCAGAAGGCAGCCGGAGGTCGGTACACAGGAAAGCAGTGTTGGTAGCAATGGATCAGGCGGATAACGTAGTCAGGTGGCAGCCGGAGGTCGGTACACAGGAAAGGCAGTTCGTTAACAGAGGAGCAGGCAGATAACGTAGTCAGGTGGCAGCCGGAGGTCGGTACACAGGAGAGCAGTGTTTGTAGCAATGGATCAGGCGGAGAGCGTAGTCAGAAGGCAGGCCGAGGTCGGTTCACAGGAGAGCAGTGTTTGTAGCAATGGATCAGGCGGAGAGCGTAGTCAGAAGGCAGGCTGAGGTCGGTTCACAGGAGAGCAGTGTTTGTAGCAATGGATCAGGCGGAGAGCGTAGTCAGAAGGCAGGCCGAGGTCGGTTCACAGGAGAGCAGTGTTTGTAGCAATGGATCAGCAGGAAACGCTTGACTAAAGGCTTGGAGCTCAATAATCTCGCAATGACACACCCACAGGGCCAGGTTTATATAGGGTGTGTAATTGGCAATCAGAGGCCCAATCAAGAGAGCACTAGGTGTAGCCAATCAGGAAGAACAGTCAATGGTATCTGGGTTCAGCAAGGAACTTTGCAGCCAGCAGAATAGCTCAGATGGTAGAGCTGCTGGCCAGTAGACAAGAGGTACTGGGTTTGACTCCTGACAGTACTCCCCTCCTTCCAGGATGGCCTCTGGACATCTCAGGAGCTGGCTTATCCGGGTACCTCTGATGAAAGGCTCTTGTTAGTCTAGGAGCGTGGACGTTGTCCCTTGGTTCCCATGAATTTTCCTCTGGTCCGTAACCCTTCCACTGCACCAGATACTGCAGTTTACCTCTGAATTTTCGGGAGTCCAGAATCTTATCCACAATGTATTCTTCTTCACCACGGATCCTTTCTGGTGGAGGAGGTGGCTGAATTCTTCCTGGAAACGGGTTTTCACAGAAGGGTTTGAGCAAGGATATGTGAAACACTGGATGAATCTTTAGATTGTTGGGAAGTTTTAAACGAAAAGCAACCTGGTTAATTTTTGCAGAAATTTGAAAAGGTCCAATGAATTTCTGACCCAATTTGGAGGATGGCACATGTGTCTTAAGGTTTTTAGTGGACAGCCAAACTTTGTCTCCAACCTGAAGAGCAGGGGGCACTCTCCGATGTTTATCTGCTGCTTCCTTATATACTTCCTGGGTCTTGAGTAATATCTCTGATAATTCCTTCTGGGATTCCTGTAATTTTGCAAGCCTGTCATTTACAGCAGGAATGGGAGTGTTCACTGGCAGATTAGGGATAAATACTGGATGTACTCCATAATTAGCAAAAAATGGGGTTTGAGATGTAGCGCTATGTATGGAGTTGTTGTAGGCAAACTCTGCTGTTGGTAAATAGTCCACCCAGTCATCCTGAAGATAGGAAATGAAGCAACGGAGGTATTGCTCCAAAGTCTGGTTCGTTCTCTCCGTCTGGCCATTGGACTGAGGATGGAAAGCGGTAGAAAGATTCACCGTGACTCCCAAGGCTGTACAGAAACTCTTCCAAAATTTTGACGTAAACTGAACGCCTCTGTCAGACACCACGCTGTCAGGAATTCCATGTAACCTGAATACCTCTTTGATTATCAGTTCTGCAGTTTTTTCAGCAGTAGGAATTCCTTCAGTTGGAATAAAGTGGGCCATTTTTGTGAGTCGGTCCACTATGACAAGGATGACGGTCATCTGTTTGGAAGGGGGTAGTTCCACAATAAAATCCATGGAAATAGATCCCCAAGGCCTGGATGGAACTGGAAGTGGTTGCAAGAGTCCTAGAGGAGACGATCGTGGGGTCTTGTTTCGTGCGCATGTTAAACAGGTTGAAACATATTTCCTCACGTCCTTCCTACAATTAGGCCACCAAAAGAAACGAAGTAGTAAGTCTTGTGTTTTTGCAACTCCAGGATGTCCTGCCAGTTTAGAATCATGGACACTTTTGAGGACTTCAAGGCGAGAAGATTCAGGTACATATATTTTGTGTTTCTGCATCCAAAACCCCTCTTTGAATGAAAGATCGACGTCTTCCGAAGGATGTTAAGGAAAGAGTCCTCTTGATATCCATCTTTAATTCTATTACATAATCCTCTAGAGTGCAATATTCCCAAAAAATTTTTAGGGCCTAGAATTGTATCGTCATTACTAGACCTCTCCTGAGGTTCCGAACACATCCTGGACAGGGCGTCAGCCTTGCCATTTCTTGAACCAGGCCGGTAAGAAATTATAAAATTGAATCTTGAGAAAAATAAGGCCCATCGTGCTTGTCTTGCAGACAATCTTTTTGCTGTACGGAGGAATTCAAGATTCTTGTGGTCCGTGAGGACAGTCACAGGGTGATTGGCACCTTCCAAAAGATGTCTCCATTCGGAGAAGGCAACTTTAATGGCTAACAGTTCTTTATTACCGATGTCGTAGTTCTTTTCTGCAGATGACATGGTGTGGAAAGAAACGCACATGGGTGAAGTTGCATTTTGTCCCCAACTCGCTGAGACAGAATGGCTCCCACTGCAGAGTCCGAGGCGTCCACTTCGACAGTAAATGGCAATTCAGGATTTGGGTGTACTAACAATGGAGCAGACGTAAAAAGAGTTTTCAATTTGTCAAAAGCCTCCTGTGCCTCCGGAGACCAGAAAAATGCTTTGGTCTTTTTTGTTAGTGTAGTAATTGGTAGTATGATCCGTGAAAAGTTCTTTATAAATTTTCGGTAAAAATTTGCAAATCCTATGAAACGCTGGACGTCTTTTAAATTTCTTGGAACAGGCCAGTCCACTACAGCATTGATTTTGCCGGGATCCATGCTCAGACCTTCTGGGAGATGATATATCCCAGAAATTGGATACTGGTTTGTTTAAACTCACATTTTCAAGTTTAATGTAAAGATGGTTCTCCTGTAGTCCGTTCCAAGACTAACTGGACGTGCCTGCGATGCTCTTCCAAGGTGTCTGAAAATATAAGAATGTCATCGAGATAAGCCACAACGAATTGGTCCAAGAAATCTCGAAATACATCATTAATAAAATGTTGAAAGGTGGCTGGGGCATTGCTAAGACCAAAGGTCATAACCAGAGATTCAAAATGTCCATATCTCGTTCTGAAGGCGGTCTTCCACTCATCTCCTGGGCGAATCCGTATGAGGTTGTAAGCCCCTTAAGATCCAGCTTCGTAAAGATTTTCGCAGAACGGAGTCTCTCAAATAGTTCAGGAATCAAGGTAGCGGTAGCGATTCTTGACAGTGATATTATTCATCTCTCTGTAGTCAATACATGGCCGCAGAGTCGAGTCTTTCTTTTCAACAAAGAACAGGGGTGCCCCAGCTGGAGATGTGGAAGGTCGAATAAAGCCTTTCTCTAAATTTTCATCCAGGAA
>JARQOD010006824.1:0-41318 GCA_033576555.1 Oophaga sylvatica | reverse complement strand
CACGACTCTGCCATTCCTGTTCCCACTGGGCGGTATAGGCGACGTCATCCAGGCGCGCCATTTCGTCCCAGTCCACATCTGGTAGTGACGGACAGGACCCCTCCGGTGTCCCTGCCGGGGACCGATCATCTGCTGCGGCCTCTTGGCCGGGCGGGCGTTCCGGGATTGGCTGTACCTCCTCAACCTCCTTCGCTTCCACCGCTTCACCGGCGGGATCGGGATCGGTACTTTCGGGGGCAGCCTCCGGTTGCTCCTTCGCCTTGGGCAGCAGACCTTTCGGTATCTGGAATCGTGGGGGTTCGTTGAGGGGAGAGATCACCGTGTCCCACAGCCTCCGCTGTTCCAGGGTACGCCGGCGTCTCTCAATTTCTTCAAAGCCAGGTTGGTCCTGGACCATCTTCTTCAGGCGTGCATTTTCTTCTCTTGTCTCTAGCAACGCCTGCTTCAGGTGCAGGATCACGGATAACTCCGGCGTTGGTGGCAGCTTGACTGGGGCACGGGGCCTGCCTTCCTCCGCTTCCCAGCTCGGCTGCACACGTCCTGCCTCCATGATGTTCCAGAAGATTCCTCTTTCTTCCTGCGGAGACATCCGGTCTCTTCCGTGGAGGTGGGATTTGCGTCTCCTCCTCCTCGCAGGGAAGGTGAAGAGGAGGCGGACCTCCTTTGCTGTAGGGCAGGACCGCATATTGTAATAGCACTTTGAGAAGGCCGGCATTTTCTTCGCGCCACAGGGGGGTAGACGCCCACGAAGGTACGCCCACCTTCTTCTCCAGCGCCTGAGGGCGCGAATATGGCGACGAAAATGGCGATTTTGGCGCCAAAAGTGCAAACAGTCCTTTTTCACAAAAACAAGTCCTTAGGCACACAGGGCTCGCAATTTCGCGAGTTTCGCATCCTGTTCGTGACGCCAAGTTGTTACGACCCGCCACCACAATTGTGGATTACCAGGGCAATGGGGTACTCAGAGCCGAGCCCATGGAAGTCCATGGGGTTTTTGTCACAGGTAGCTGTGGCTCGGTCTGTGGCCCGGGCGGTCTGGCGTATGTTGGGGATATATTTACAGGGATTGATTTATATACAGTTCGTGACGCCACCTGTAGTATTCTGGTAATTTATACCAGCGCTGCTGTAGATCTCTGAGGGGATGGTGATGCAGCTAGATGTCGGGTCCCCTACAGGTGGGACTGGTCCCTCAAAGTCTATGGGTTTTGTGAAGTCGAGTGCAGATAAAGAACACAGTCTCACACGGTCAGCGTCTTTCCATACCTTTACTTGTAAGATGTTCAGGCAGGTCCCAGGGAGGCTGATCCAAGGAGAGTGTATCTTGAGACAGCAGCTGGACAAGTTAGGGGCCTCCTTTACTTCCAATACAACGAGTACAACCAGCCTGAAGCGTAGTTCCCTCAAAATCTCCAGCTAATCTATAGCTGTACCTGCCCAGTCAGCTTTGTGTTAGGAGCCTTCCTGCGAAGAAGCTGAATTCTTATCTTGTCGTGCACTGACTCAAAGTCTTCACTTCCCCTGACCCCAGTTACGTACTGACTATAAGGGGCTGTCTGCCGCGACCTAGGGTCCGGTAGATTCCTGGTTTTCTTATCACTGTGTTTGAAACAACAGTGACCCTTCGGTCCCCAGTGACCGGGTGCAATGTGCTGGACTTCTTCAATCCGTAAGCACTAATCCAATAAATCCACTTTGCCTTTCGCCTTGTCCGCGCTGGTAACATAAGCACTCAAACTAGCCAAGGGTCGAGTAGTCACTTCTTTCTTTTCCTTACTTCAAAGTTAGCTACAGATGCTCAGTTATCAACAGGCAGGAGCACGTCTCTGAACCTGATACCGTCCTTTAGACAGGGATGCTGAAGACTTTCTGTACTAAACTTCTTCTTTCCTTCAGTGTATGCTGAGGAGGTGATACAGCTCTGACTAGACTAAGGTGAATTCAAACACCTATACCAGACTCCACGATATGAACTGATGATAGAGCTGGCTAGACTCCTTCCTCACTCCAGACGTCTTCTCTCTCTGAAGTCTAGACACTCACTCCACACGTCCTCACTGTCCGAAGACAGGAACTAGACTCTCTAAATCACTCCAACACATACCACCTTGACCACTCCCTCAAGAGTAAACTCCACTACCCTAAGGGTGTGTCTAGTATATGTCGAGTGAATGAATATTTAGCATTAAACTGCTGTCTCGCCACACACTCTCCAGGGTACTGCGTGTGCCTACCACCAGGGCTACACACCAGACTAAATAGGGAAAAAAGGTTATGTGACCAGCAAACTGAAACAAAATCTAACAAGAGGGTTCTAACAGTACCCTCCCTTCTAAGAGGATCCTCCGGATCCCCTAGGACTTAGGCTTATCCGGAAACCTCTTGTGAAACGCTCTGACAAGTCTAGACGCAGAAACATCATCCGCCCTCACCCATGAGTTATCCTCGGGTCCATAACCCTTCCAAGCGACGAGGTACTGCAAACTCCCTCTATACCGTCTAGAATTTAGGATGCGGGAAATCTCATATTGCCCGTCCTCCACCACCAGGGGAACAGTGGCCGAGACGTCTCCATCTGAGACCTCAGCTTTTTTCAAGAGAGAAACATGAAACACCGGATTAATCTTCCAGGAGGTAGGAAGCTCCAACTTAACAGCAGATTGGTTAATAACCTGAAGCACCTTAAAGGCCCTACAAACTTGGGACCCAATTTCTTAGACGGAATCCTCAAGCACAGATTCTTAGAGGACAACCAAACCATGTCACCAATAGCAAACAAAACCTCTTGTCGTTTTCTATCAAAATACACTTTGGATCTTTTGTTAGCCTCCTGAAGATTACCACGTACATCAGTCCAAACTCTCTCCAAAACACCAGAAAAATTCTCCTCTTCAGGTACAGCCGATCCCAACTTGGAAAATGACCCAAAAGACGGATGTCTCCCAGTACAACAAAAAAAAGGCGAACAACCAGCAGAAGCGGATGTATGATTGTTAAGAGCAAACTCAGCAAGTGGCAGAAACTCAGACCACCCCTCTTGATTATCAGTCACAAAACAACGCAAGAACTGCTCAACATCCTGGTTTTTCCTTTCTGTCTGGCCATTAGACTCAGGATGATATCCGGATGAAAACGACAAATGAACTCCCAACCTGTCACAAAAAGCGCGCCAAAAAACGAGCCACAAACTGAGGTCCCCTATCAGAAACAATGTCAGTAGGAACACCATGTAGTCTGACTATTTCCTTGACAAAGGCATTAGCGAGAGTCTTAGCGCAGGGCAATTTGATGAAAGGAACCAAGTGACACATCTTGCTAAAACGGTCCACGACCACCCAGATGACAGTGAAACCCTCAGAGGGGGGAAGGTCAGTAATAAAGTCCATAGCCAAATGTGTCCAAGGTGCACTAGGGACCTCCAGAGGACAAAGCAACCCCGCAGCAGGAGTATGAGAAGACTTAGATCTAGCACACACCGTGCATTGACGCACCCACTTAATGACTTCTGTTGTGAATGGGTTTGAGATGAGTTCTGAGCAGAGGCTCCCTCTGGTGGTTACAAGCGGTGCTAGTGAAGATTGTGAGGACTGGGAATCAGGTGTTACTGACTGGTCTTATATAAGGGAGTCATTTTCCCATCAGGGTTGCCGGTGATCAATTGTTCTGGTCTGAATCCTTCCTTCCAGTTTCCCTTGTAGCCTGCTGTGTCGTGTCTGCATCTCCTGCTTACAGATAAGACTTTTGCTTCTTTTGTGTTTGTGCTATATTTTTGCATTTTGTACTGCACTTCTTTGGGGGCCTTCAGGGTCCCCTCCGGGGGCTTCTGCCCTCTCAGTTTAGTTCAGCCACTGAGTTTTGTTCTTTTGCTTTTTCAGTTTTTTCAGTGGCTGCTGTTTTGATTTTGTTACACCAGAGAACTAATTTAGGTGGTAGAGGTCGTGTGATCTCAGGTGATTTTGAAATTAGTAGAGTTGGTGCTTTTCAGGGTTTTCTGGGATTGCAGTAAGTACCCTTCCTATCCTTTTCTATTTAGATAGTTTGGGCCCCAGCGTTTGCTCATACTATTTTCTTTCTGTGTCAGTATTTCCTCTTGTCTAACCGCCATTACATGTTTGGGGGCTTTCTATTATCTTTGGGGTTCTGCTCCGGGGCAGATAGCTTTCCTATTTCTATCTTTAGGTGTAGTTAGTTTCTCAGGCTGTGACGAGGCGTCTAGGACCAACGTAGGAACGCTCCACGGCTGCCTCTAGTTGTGGTGGTTAGTCAGGGTACTGCAATCTCATAGATTCCAACTGCTCTGGTGTATTGCCTTTTTGCCTGCTCTCCTCAGCTACCGAAACATAACAGTATCACCGGCCTAAAAATTGAAAATTGTATGGTACTCACAGAAGGGAAAAATATTGTGAAAGAAAAAAGGTTGTCAGAGTTGTCAGAGATATTTTTCTGTTTGTTGCATTTTTTTTTTTTTTTCCCTCTGTATCTCTGGGTGCTGGGGAGGATCTTTTCTCCCAATGGAGTTTGCACAGTTGTCTGGCCGTGTGGATCAGCTTGCCACTGAGGTTCGGAGTATTGCTATCTATCTTGCTGGGTTGCCTGTTGTGGAACCTAGGATCCCCATGCCAGATTTGTTTTTAGGGAATCGAGCTAAGTTTCGGAATTTCAAAAATAATTGTAAATTGTTTTTTGCCTTGAAATCTAAGTCCTCAGGAAACGCAGCACAGCAGGTTCAAATTATCATCTCTCTCCTGCGCGGCGATCCTCAGGATTGTGCTTTTTCCCTGATACCTGGGGATCCTGTTTTGAGTGATGTTGATGCGTTTTTTCAGGCTTTGGGGTTATTGTACGATGAGCCTAATGTCACTGATCAAGCTGAAAAAACCTTGTTGGCATTAAATCAGGGGCTAGATGACGCTGAGTTATACTGTCAGAGATTCCGTAGGTGGGCAGTCCTGACCAAATGGAATGACGACGCTTTGGCGGCCCTTTTCCGGAAGGGTCTGTCAGATAATGTAAAGGATGTTATGGTGGGATTCCCTGTCCCCTCTGGTCTCAATGATTCTATGTCATTAGCGATTCAAATTGACAGACGTTTGCGTGAGCGGAGAAGTATGCGTGGAATGGTGTTGCCTTGTGAACCAGCTTCTGAACCCATGCAGTGTGATAGAGTGGTGTCTGGGGCACAGCGTCATGAGTTTCGAAAGCGCAATGGGTTATGTTTCTACTGTGGTGATGCCTCTCATGCTATTTCAGTCTGCCCTAAGCGGGGAAGACGTTTTGCACGCTCAGTTGTCTTGGGTAGTGTTCAGACTAAGTTTTTATTAACTGTCACTCTGATATGCTCTCTGTCCTCATTTTCTGCTCAGGCTTTCGTTGATTCTGGAGCAGCTATTAACCTGATGGATTATGATTTTGCTAAACGTTGTGGGTTTCCCTTGATACCCCTACAGAAGTCTATTCCCCTACTGGGGATCGATTCTACCCCTTTGGCTGAGAATAAACCCCAGATTTCTACTCAGGTGATAATGAGGGTTGAACCTGATCACCAGGAGTGCTGCAAATTTTTGGTTCTATATAATCTGCATGACATTATCGTGCTGGGTTTCCCTTGGTTACAGTCTCATAATCCTGTTTTGGATTGGAAATCTGTGTCTGTAACCAGTTGGGGCTGCCAATGTGTTAATACCAACACTCCTGTTTTTTCTGCCTCCCCCCAGGCTCAGGATGTTCCTGACTTTTTGTTTGATTTTTCTGATGTGTTTAGCGAAAGTAAATCTGCATCCTTACCTCCCCATAGGAGCTATGACTGCGCTATTGAATTAGTGCCGGTAGTAAATTCCCTAAAGGTCGCCTTTTTAACTTGTCTGTACCTGAACATGACGCTATGCGGTCTTATATCAAGGAATCATTGGAGAAGGGTCATATCAGACCATCCTCTTCAACCTTAGGTGCCGGTTTTTTCTTTGTGGCCAAAAAAGATGGTTCATTAAGGCTGTGTATTGATTATCAGTCTCTTGAACAATATTACTGTGAAATATCAATACCCGTTACCCTTGATTTCTGACCTGTTTTCCAGGGTGAAAAACGCTACTTGGTTTACCAAGCTTGACCTCAGGGGGGCGTATAACCTTATTCGCATTAAGCACGGGGATGAATGGAAGACGGCATTCAATACCCCTGAAGGGCATTTTGAGTACCTAGTGATGCCCTTTGGGCTCACTAATGCTCCTTCCGTCTTCCAGTCCTTCATGAATGACATTTTCAGGGATTTTGTTGGATAAATTTCTGATTGTTTATTTGGATGATATCTTGATTTTTTCTAATGACTGGGACTCTCATGTGAAACATGTTCGAACTGTATTCCAGATTTTGAGAGAGAATGCTCTGTATGTGAAGGGATCAAAGTGTCTTTTTGGCGTACAGAGGATCTCATTTCTGGGATTCATTTTGTCCCCATCTGTTATTGAAATGGACCCGGTCAAGGTTCAGGCCATCTGTGATTGGGTCCAACCTACTTCATTAAAGGCTCTTCAGAGATTTTTGGGTTTTGCCAATTTTTATCGTAAATTTATTGGTAATTTCTCGGTTATTGTTAAACCATAACTGATTTGACCAGAAAGGGTTCTGATGTGGTGAATTGGCCTCCTGAGGCAGTCTCTGCATTTCAGGAACTTAAGCAGAGATTCACTTCTGCTCCTGTTCTACGGCAGCCTGATGTTTCTCTGCCATTTCAGGTGGAGGTTGATGCCTCTGAAATTGGGGCAGGTGCCGTTTTGTCCCAAAAAGATCCAGAGACCTCTAAAAGTAACCCTTGTGCCTTTTTCTCTCGAAAATTTTCTCCTACTGAACGTAATTATGACGTGGGTAATCAGGAGTTGTTGGCCATGAAGTGGGCTTTTGAAGAGTGGAGACATTGGCTGGAGGGAGCCAAACATCAGGTGGTGGTCCTTACGGACCATAAGAATCTGGTCTATCTGGAATCTGCCAAGCGACTCAATCCTAGACAGGCCAGGTGGGCCTTGTTTTTCACACGTTTTAATTTTGTGGTTTCCTTTCTTCCTGGCACTAAGAATGTTAAGGCGGATGCCCTCTCGAGGAGTTTCCTTGCGGACTCTCCTGAGTTATCTGATCCTTCTGTTATTTTGAAAGAGGGTGTAGTTCTTTCCGCCATCTCGCCCAATTTGAGACTTGCTCTGGAGGGGTGTCAGGAGGATAGGCCCGAGCGCTGCCCTGTTGGAAAATTGTTTGTCCCGGACCAATGGAAAAAGAGTGTGATGTCTGAGATTCATTGTTCCGCATTGGCTGGGCATCCCGGAATTTTTGGTACCAGAGACTTGGTTAGTCGGTCCTTTTGGTGGCCTACCTTGTCTCGTGATGTCAGGGAATTTGTGCAGTCCTGCGGGACTTGCTCTCGCTCCAAGCCTTGCTCTCGCTCTAGTGGTTTGTTGATGCCATTGCCTGTGCCCAAGAGACCATGGACCCATATCTCTATGGATTTCATTTCCGATCTTCCTGTTTCTCAGAGAATGACCACCATCTGGGTAATTTGTGATAGGTTTTCCAAAATGATACATCTTGTGCCATTACCTAAGTTGCCTTCCTCCTCTGAATTGGTGCCGTTGTTCCTTCAGCACGTGGTTCGTTTACACGGCATTCCTGAGAACATTGTGTCTGACAGAGGAGTCCAGTTTGTTTCCAGATTTTGGAGGACTTTTTGTTCTAAACTGGGTGTTCAATTGTCTTTCTCCTCGGCATTTCATCCTCAGACCAATGGTCAAACTGAGAGAACAAACCAGACATTGGAGACTTATCTAAGATGCTTTGTGTCTGCTGATCAGGATGACTGGGTCTCTTTTTTGCCTTTGGCTGAGTTTGCTCTTAATAATAGGGCTAGCTCTGCCACTTTGATGTCTCCGTTTTTCTGTAATTCTGGGTTTCACCCTCGATTTTCTTCAGGACAGACGGAGGCTTCTGTCTGTCCAGGTGTTGACTCTGTTGTGGAGCGTATGCAACAGATTTGGGACCAGGTAGTAGAGAGGTTGTCCCTCTCTCAGGAGAAGGCCCAGCGGTTTGCTAACCGGCATAGGACTGATGGTCCTCGGTTTAAAGTGGGGGACTTGGTCTGGTTGTCCTCAAAGAATATTCCTATGAGAGTAGCATCTCCTAAATTTAAGCCTAGGTTCATTGGACCTTATAAGATCATGGAGATTATTAATCCTGTTTCTTTTCGTTTGCTTCTTCCAGGGACATTTAAGATCCATAACGTGTTCCACAAGTCCTTGTTGAAGAGGTTTGTTGAGCCAGTGGTTCCTGCTGCTGTGCCTCCTGACCCTGTTTTGGTTGAGGGCAATCTGGAGTATGTGGTTGAGAAAATATTGGATTCTCGTTTTTCTAGACGGAAACTCCAGTATTTGGTTAAATGGAGAGGTTATGGTCAGGAAGACAATTCTTGGGTGTTTGCTTCGGACATCCATGCTAGGAGACTTATCCGTGCGTATCATAGAACTCATCCTGACCGACCTGGTTGCTCAAATGAGGGTTCGGTGACCCCTCCTCAAGGGGGGGGTACTGTTGTGAATGGGTTTGAGATGAGTTCTGAGCAGAGGCTCCCTCTGGTGGTTACAAGCGGTGCTAGTGAAGATTGTGAGGACTGGGAATCAGGTGTTACTGACTGGTCTTATATAAGGGAGTCATTTTCCCATCAGGGTTGCCGGTGATCAATTGTTCTGGTCTGAATCCTTCCTTCCAGTTTCCCTTGTAGCCTGCTGTGTCGTGTCTGCATCTCCTGCTTACAGATAAGACTTTTGCTTCTTTTGTGTTTGTGCTATATTTTTGCATTTTGTACTGCACTTCTTTGGGGGCCTTCAGGGTCCCCTCCGGGGGCTTCTGCCCTCTCAGTTTAGTTCAGCCACTGAGTTTTGTTCTTTTGCTTTTTCCAGTTTTTTCAGTGGCTGCTGTTTTGATTTTGTTACACCAGAGAACTAATTTAGGTGGTAGAGGTCGTGTGATCTCAGGTGATTTTGAAATTAGTAGAGTTGGTGCTTTTCAGGGTTTTCTGGGATTGCAGTAAGTACCCTTCCTATCCTTTTCTATTTAGATAGTTTGGGCCCCAGCGTTTGCTCATACTATTTTCTTTCTGTGTCAGTATTTCCTCTTGTCTAACCGCCATTACATGTTTGGGGGCTTTCTATTATCTTTGGGGTTCTGCTCCGGGGCAGATAGCTTTCCTATTTCTATCTTTAGGTGTAGTTAGTTTCTCAGGCTGTGACGAGGCGTCTAGGACCAACGTAGGAACGCTCCACGGCTGCCTCTAGTTGTGGTGGTTAGTCAGGGTACTGCAATCTCATAGATTCCAACTGCTCTGGTGTATTGCCTTTTTGCCTGCTCTCCTCAGCTACCGAAAACATAACAGACTTCCTTCTGCCATCCTGGCCACCAAAAACTGCGACCCACAAGTCTCTTGGTCTCAGAGATTCCAGGATGACCTGCCAACCGAGAGTCATGACATTCAACAAACAAATCTCTCCTCAGGGTACCAGGCACAAACAACCTCCCATGCGGCGTGTTAGATGGGGCATTCTCCTGTGCTTTAAGAATCTCATCTTCCAACACGGAGTCCAAAACAGCAATAACAACCCCCTCTTGCACGATGTTTTCCTCCTCCTCCTCAGTACCCACCATAGGAGAAAAGCTGCGAGACAAAGCATAAGCTTTAACATTTTTAGTACCTGGGATGTAAGTAACGGTAAAATTAAACCGTGAGAAAAACAGTGCCCACCTAGCCTGACGGGCATTCAAGCGTTTGGCAGCATCAAGGTAGATCAGATTTTTATGATCGGTGAAGACTTGAACGGGAATTCCGCTCCCTCCAAAAAATGACGCCAGTGTTCAAATGCGAGTTTAATTGCCAACAATTCCCGATTACCGATATCATAATTTAGTTCAGACTCAGAAAATTTCTTTGAAAAAAAAGCACAGGGATGTACTCCATCCGTCTTTGCCTGAGCCAACACCGCGCCGACCCCCACAGAAGAAGCATCAACCTCAACCAAAAATGGTTTAGTCACATCAGGCTGCGTAAGGATGGGAGCAGAGCTGAACCTCTCCTTTAGCAACACAAAAGCCTCAATGGCCTCAGTAGTCCACTGAACCGCATCAGCACCTTTCCTGGTGAGATCGGTCAGAGGTTTGGCAATCACAGAAAAAATTTTTATAAATTTTCTATAATAATTGGCGAACCCCAAAAACCTCTGTATTGATTTCACACCAATAGGTCTAGGCCAATCCTGCACAGCTTGCACTTTCACCGGGTCCATCTCAAAACCTTCACTGGAGACAATGTAGCCCAAAAAACTAAGTCTCTGTACAGCGAACTCACATTTTTCTAGTTTGGCAAAAAGTGAATTATCACTCAGTAACTGTAATACTTCACGCACACTCCTCCAATGAGACTCCAAATCCGGTGAATAAATCAAAATGTCATCCAAATACACAACCACACTTCTGCCGATCAAAGGTCTAAGGATGTCATTAATAAGATTCTGAAAAAATGCCGGAGCACTGGAAAGTCCAAAGGGCATGACCAGATTCTCAAAATGACCCAGTGGAGTGTTAAACGCAGTCTTCCATTCATCCCCCTCCTTCATGCGCAACAAATTGTATGCCCCTCGAAGATCAATTTTCGAGAACCACTTGGCCCCCAATAACTGATTAAACAAATCAGGAATCAATGGCAGTGGGTAAGGATTGCGTACAGTAATCTTATTAATTTCACGAAAGTCTAGACAAGGCCGTAAACCGCCGTCCTTTTTTTTAACAAAAAAAAATCCAACCGCCACAGGAGATTTGGAAGGACTAATGTGACCGGCGGCCAAGCTTGTCTGTATGTATTCCTCCAAAGCCTTTCTCTCAGGAATAGTCAAATTAAATAAACGACTTTTAGGAAGAGTCGCTCCAGGGACAAATTCAATTGCACAATCATAATCTCTATGAGGAGGCAATACCTGCGATTCCTTATCAGAAAAAACTTTCCAAAAATCCTGAATAGGTACAGGTAACTCCCCCTTAACTACAGCAGCAATACGCCCGTTACAACACTTGTCATAACACTTAGGACTCCAGGACTTAATTTCATTGGTAGACCAATCCAGTACCGGATTGTGCAATTTTAACCAGGGTAACCCCAAAATCACCGGAGAAGGTAAATTATTCAAAACTACCAAATCCAAATTCTCTTGATGAACACCATTAATAGTAAGAGGAAATTCACAGATATGGTGAGTAACATTTTTCAAGTGAGAACCATCCACAGACACCACATTAATAGGAGAAGATAGAAGTTTGGGTTTTAATTTTAGTTTTTTCCAAAAATTTCCCATCAATCACATTGAGAGTTGAACCACAATCCACAAATACCCGAAACTCCATTAATTCCTCCTCAACAGCAGTGGTAGCAGAAAGAAAGACACCTTTATTGTTTAAACAAGCTATGCGGGCAAAACTGACCTCATTTTTTTTTCTCTCTTTATTCATTCGAAGCGCACAGTTCTTAATGAAATGCTCAGATTTACCACAGTAGAAACACAAACCTTGAGCAAATCTGCGTTCTTTTTCTCGAGAGTGAGGTGTCATTGCTCCAATTTCCATCGGCTCTGCAATGTCAGTACATTCCTTCTCCAAACTTGGAGCTGACAAGGCAGATTTACTCTCATTAACCCTTGCACGCAGTCTCCTATCCACCCGTATGGCTAATTGCATAGCCTCTTGCAAGTTACCAGGTATGGGATAAGCAATCAGCAAATCTTTAACCCTTTCACTTAACCCTGCAAGAAATAAACTTTTCAAAGCTGAATCGTTCCAGCCCACCTCGGAAGTGAGTACAATATTTTTCCACATTACCTGATCCCTGTCTCAAACGTCTCAATTCTGTCTCAGCTGATGAAACACGATCCGGATCGTCATACAATAACCCAAAGCAGAAAAAAACTATCCACTGATCTAAAGCATGGATCACTAGGCTGCAGAGAAAAGGCCCAGTCCTGAGGTTCTTTGTGCAAAAGTGACATTATGAACCCTATGCGCTGTGATTCATCACCAGAGGATCTAGGTCTCAAACGGAAATACAACAAGCAAGCATTTTTAAAAGAAAAAAAATCTTGTTGTTCACCAAAAAATAAATCAGGCAAACGTACCTTTGGCTCCACGAAATCAGCTCCAGAACAACTACTCACGTGTTGCTGGATTTCAGCCACCTCCAGAGAGAGTCGCTGCAGGCGTTGAGCCAAATCCTGAACCGACACCATAATAGAAACTGAAAATCTTTCCTTAGAGATTTTTTTTTTTTTTTTTTTTTCTTTTGGCTGGACTTACTGTTATGATCTGCTACAAGCACTAAGGAAAGGAGGGAATTCTGTCCCTACAATAGGACTGAGCTGGATCCCTACGATGTAACGGGAGACCTGATCCTGCGACCAGACCCGCTAAAGTCCTCAGTTAGTCTGAACGAAGACCTATAGTTGCGAGGGAGGAATCCCTACAAGATCTAGGGACTGGGTGAAAAGGTGGACACCTCCTAACAGAAAGTGTAGCAGGGAATATAAAACAGAAAACAAATACTAAGAGATCCTAAGATCAAGCAAAACTGACAGAGTAAGGCACCTAAGCACCTGGCTAGCTTAAGAGTAGATAATACAATGAAGTCCAGCAAAGCCAGAAGGGCGGAGCCAGACTAAATAGGGAAAAAAGGTTATGTGACCAGCAAACTGAAACAAAATCTAACAAGAGGGTTCTAACAGTACCCTCCCTTCTAAGAGGATCCTCCGGATCCCCTAGGACTTAGGCTTATCCGGAAACCTCTTGTGAAACGCTCTGACAAGTCTAGACGCAGAAACATCATCTGCCCTCACCCATGAGTTATCCTCGGGTCCATAACCCTTCCAAGCGACGAGGTACTGCAAACTCCCTCTATACCGTCTAGAATTTAGGATGCGGGAAATCTCATATTGCCCGTCCTCCACCACCAGGGAACAGTGGCCGAGACGTCTCCATCTGAGACCTCAGCTTTTTTCAAGAGAGAAACATGAAACACCGGATTAATCTTCCAGGAGGTAGGAAGCTCCAACTTAACAGCAGATTGGTTAATAACCTGAAGCACCTTAAAGGGCCCTACAAACTTGGGACCCAATTTCTTAGACGGAATCCTCAAGCGCAGATTCTTAGAGGACAACCAAACCATGTCACCAATAGCAAACAAAACCTCTTGTCGTTTTCTATCAAAATACACTTTGGATCTTTTGTTAGCCTCCTGAAGATTACCACGTACATCAGTCCAAACTCTCTCCAAAACACCAGAAAAATTCTCCTCTTCAGGTACAGCCGATCCCAACTTGGAAAATGACCCAAAAGACGGATGTCTCCCAGTACAACAAAAAAAAGGCGAACAACCAGCAGAAGCGGATGTATGATTGTTAAGAGCAAACTCAGCAAGTGGCAGAAACTCAGACCACCCCTCTTGATTATCAGTCACAAAACAACGCAAGAACTGCTCAACATCCTGGTTTTTCCTTTCTGTCTGGCCATTAGACTCAGGATGATATCCGGATGAAAACGACAAATGAACTCCCAACCTGTCACAAAAAGCGCGCCAAAAACGAGCCACAAACTGAGGTCCCCTATCAGAAACAATGTCAGTAGGAACACCATGTAGTCTGACTATTTCCTTGACAAAGGCCTTAGCAAGAGTCTTAGCGCAGGGCAATTTGATGAAAGGAACCAAGTGACACATCTTGCTAAAACGGTCCACGACCACCCAGATGACAGTGAAACCCTCAGAGGGGGAAGGTCAGTAATAAAGTCCATAGCCAAATGTGTCCAAGGTGCACTAGGGACCTCCAGAGGACAAAGCAACCCCGCAGCAGGAGTATGAGAAGACTTAGATCTAGCACACACCGTGCATTGACGCACCCACTTAATGACTTCCTTCTGCCATCCTGGCCACCAAAAACTGCGACCCACAAGTCTCTTGGTCTCAGAGATTCCAGGATGACCTGCCAACCGAGAGTCATGACATTCAACAAACAAATCTCTCCTCAGGGTACCAGGCACAAACAACCTCCCATGCGGCGTGTTAGATGGGGTATTCTCCTGTGCTTTAAGAATCTCATCTTCCAACACGGAGTTCAAAACAGCAATAACAACCCCCTCTTGCACGATGTTTTCCTCCTCCTCCTCAGTACCCACCATAGGAGAAAAGCTGCGAGACAAAGCATCAGCTTTAACATTTTTAGTACCTGGGATGTAAGTAACGGTAAAATTAAACCGTGAGAAAAACAGTGCCCACCTAGCCTGACGGGCATTCAAGCGTTTGGCAGCATCAAGGTAGATCAGATTTTTATGATCGGTGAAGACTTGAACGGGGAATTCCGCTCCCTCCAAAAAATGACGCCAGTGTTCAAATGCGAGTTTAATTGCCAACAATTCCCGATTACCGATATCATAATTTAGTTCAGACTCAGAAAATTTCTTTGAAAAAAAAGCACAGGGATGTACTCCATCCGTCTTTGCCTGAGACAACACCGCGCCGACCCCCACAGAAGAAGCATCAACCTCAACCAAAAATGGTTTAGTCACATCAGGCTGCGTAAGGATGGGAGCAGAGCTGAACCTCTCCTTTAGCAACACAAAAGCCTCAATGGCCTCAGTAGTCCACTGAACCGCATCAGCACCTTTCCTGGTGAGATCGGTCAGAGGTTTGGCAATCACAGAAAAATTTTTTATGAATTTTCTATAATAATTGGCGAACCCCAAAAACCTCTGTATTGATTTCACACCAATAGGTCTAGACCAATCCTGCACAGCTTGCACTTTCACCGGGTCCATCTCAAAACCTTCACTGGAGACAATGTAGCCCAAAAAACTAAGTCTCTGTACAGCGAACTCACATTTTTCTAGTTTGGCAAAAAGTGAATTATCACTCAGTAACTGTAATACTTCACGCACACTCCTCCAATGAGACTCCAAATCCGGTGAATAAATCAAAATGTCATCCAAATACACAACCACACTTCTGCCGATCAAAGGTCTAAGGATGTCATTAATAAGATTCTGAAAAAATGCCGGAGCACTGGAAAGTCCAAAGGGCATGACCAGATTCTCAAAATGACCCTGTGGAGTGTTAAACGCAGTCTTCCATTCATCCCCCTCCTTCATGCGCAACAAATTGTATGCCCCTCGAAGATCAATTTTCGAGAACCACTTGGCCCCCAATAACTGATTAAACAAATCAGGAATCAATGGCAGTGGGTAAGGATTGCGTACAGTAATCTTATTAATTTCACGAAAGTCTAGACAAGGCCATAAACCGCCGTCCTTTTTTTTAACAAAAAAAAATCCAACCGCCACAGGAGATTTGGAAGGCCTAATGTGACCGGCGGCCAAGCTTGTCTGTATGTATTCCTCCAAAGCCTTTCTCTCAGGAATAGTCAAATTAAATAAACGACTTTTAGGAAGAGTCGCTCCAGGGACAAATTCAATTGCACAATCATAATCTCTATGAGGAGGCAATACCTGCGATTCCTTATCAGAAAAAAATTTCCAAAAATCCTGAATAGGTACAGGTAACTCCCCCTTAACTACAGCAGCAATACGCCCGTTACAACACTTGTCATAACACTTAGGACTCCAGGACTTAATTTCATTGGTAGACCAATCCAGTACCGGATTGTGCAATTTTAACCAGGGTAACCCCAAAATCACCGGAGAAGGTAAATTATTCAAAACTACCAAATCCAAATTCTCTTGATGAACACCATTAATAGTAAGAGGAAATTCACAGATATGGTGAGTAACATTTTTCAAGTGAGAACCATCCACAGACACCACATTAATAGGAGAAGATAGAAGTTTGGGTTTTAATTTTAGTTTTTCCAAAAATTTCCCATCAATCACATTGAGAGTTGAACCACAATCCACAAATACCCGAAACTCCATTAATTCCTCCTCAACAGCAGTGGTAGCAGAAAGAAAGACACCTTTATTGTTTAAACAAGCTATGCGGGCAAAACTGACCTCATTTTTTTTTCTCTCTTTATTCATTCGAAGCGCACAGTTCTTAATGAAATGCTCAGATTTACCACAGTAGAAACACAAACCTTGAGCAAATCTGGTTCTTTTTCTCGAGAGTGAGGTGTCATTGCTCCAATTTCCATCGGCTCTGCAATGTCAGTACATTCCTTCTCCAAACTTGGAGCTGACAAGGCAGATTTACTCTCATTAACCCTTGCACGCAGTCTCCTATCCACCCGTATGGCTAATTGCATAGCCTCTTGCAAGTTACCAGGTATGGGATAAGCAATCAGCAAATCTTTAAACCCTTTCACTTAACCCTGCAAGAAATAAACTTTTCAAAGCTGAATCGTTCCAGCCCACCTCGGAAGTGAGTACAATATTTTTCCACATTACCTGATCCCTGTCTCAAACGTCTCAATTCTGTCTCAGCTGATGAAACACGATCCGGATCGTCATACAATAACCCCAAAGCAGAAAAAAACATACCACTGATCTAAAGCATGGATCACTAGGCTGCAGAGAAAAGGCCCAGTCCTGAGGTTCTTTGCGCAAAAGTGACATTTTGAACCCTATGCGCTGTGATTCATCACCAGAGGATCTAGTCTCAAACGGAAATACAACAAGCAAGCATTTTTAAAAGAAAAAAAATCTTGTTGTTCACCAAAAAATAAATCAGGCAAACGTACCTTTGGCTCCACGAAATCAGCTCCAGAACAACTACTCACGTGTTGCTGGATTTCAGCCACCTCCAGAGAGAGTCGCTGCAGGCGTTGAGCCAAATCCTGAACCGACACCATAATAGAAACTGAAAATTTTCCTTAGAGATTTTTTTTTTTTTTCTTTTGGCTGGACTTACTGTTATGATCTGCTACAAGTACTAAGGAAAGGAGGGAATTCTGTCCCTACAATAGGACTGAGCTGGATCCCTACGATGTAACGGGAGACCTGATCCTGCGACCAGACCCGCTAAAGTCCTCAGCTAGTCTGAACGAAGACCTATAGTTGCGAGGGAGGAATCCCTACAAGATCTAGGGACTGGGTGAAAAGGTGGACACCTCCTAACAGAAAGTGTAGCAGGGAATATAAAAAAGAAAACAAATACTAAGAGATCCTAAGATCAAGCAAAACTGACAGAGTAAGGCACCTAAGCACCTGGCTAGCTTAAGAGTAGATAATACAATGAAGTCCAGCAAAGCCAGAAGGCGGAGCCAGACTAAATAGGGAAAAAAGGTTATGTGACCAGCAAACTGAAACAAAATCTAACAAGAGGGTTCTAACAGTACCCTCCCTTCTAAGAGGATCCTCCGGATCCCCTAGGACTTAGGCTTATCCGGAAACCTCTTGTGAAACGCTCTGACAAGTCTAGACGCAGAAACATCATCCGCCCTCACCCATGAGTTATCCTCGGGTCCATAACCCTTCCAAGCGACGAGGTACTGCAAACTCCCTCTATACCGTCTAGAATTTAGGATGCGGGAAATCTCATATTGCCCGTCCTCCACCACCAGGGGAACAGTGGCCGAGACGTCTCCATCTGAGACCTCAGCTTTTTTCAAGAGAGAAACATGAAACACCGGATTAATCTTCCAGGAGGTAGGAAGCTCCAACTTAACAGCAGATTGGTTAATAACCTGAAGCACCTTAAAGGGCCCTACAAACTTGGGACCCAATTTCTTAGACGGAATCCTCAAGCGCAGATTCTTAGAGGACAACCAAACCATGTCACCAATAGCAAACAAAACCTCTTGTCGTTTTCTATCAAAATACACTTTGGATCTTTTGTTAGCCTCCTGAAGATTACCACGTACATCAGTCCAAACTCTCTCCAAAACACCAGAAAAATTCTCCTCTTCAGGTACAGCCGATCCCAACTTGGAAAATGACCCAAAAGACGGATGTCTCCCAGTACAACAAAAAAAAGGCGAACAACCAGCAGAAGTGGATGTATGATTGTTAAGAGCAAACTCAGCAAGTGGCAGAAACTCAGACCACCCCTCTTGATTATCAGTCACAAAACAACGCAAGAACTGCTCAACATCCTGGTTTTTCCTTTCTGTCTGGCCATTAGACTCAGGATGATATCCGGATGAAAACGACAAATGAACTCCCAACCTGTCAGAAAAAGCGCGCCAAAAACGAGCCACAAACTGAGGTCCCCTATCAAGAACAATGTCAGTAGGAACACCATGTAGTCTGACTATTTCCTTGACAAAGGCCTTAGCGAGAGTCTTAGCGCAGGGCAATTTGATGAAAGGAACCAAGTGACACATCTTGCTAAAACGGTCCACGACCACCCAGATGACAGTGAAACCCTCAGAGGGGGGAAGGTCAGTAATAAAGTCCATAGCCAAATGTGTCCAAGGTGCACTAGGGACCTCCAGAGGACAAAGCAACCCCGCAGCAGGAGTATGAGAAGACTTAGATCTAGCACACACCGTGCATTGACGCACCCACTTAATGACTTCCTTCTGCCATCCTGGCCACCAAAAACTGCGACCCACAAGTCTCTTGGTCTCAGAGATTCCAGGATGACCTGCCAACCGAGAGTCATGACATTCAACAAACAAATCTCTCCTCAGGGTACCAGGCACAAACAACCTCCCATGCGGCGTGTTAGATGGGGCATTCTCCTGTGCTTTAAGAATCTCATCTTCCAACACGGAGTCCAAAACAGCAATAACAACCCCCTCTTGCACGATGTTTTCCTCCTCCTCCTCAGTACCCACCATAGGAGAAAAGCTGCGAGACAAAGCATCAGCTTTAACATTTTTAGTACCTGGGATGTAAGTAACGGTAAAATTAAACCGTGAGAAAAACAGTGCCCACCTAGCCTGATGGGCATTCAAGCGTTTGGCAGCATCAAGGTAGATCAGATTTTTATGATTGGTGAAGACTTGAACGGAAATTCCGCTCCCTCCAAAAAATGACGCCAGTGTTCAAATGCGAGTTTAATTGCCAACAATTCCCGATTACCGATATCATAATTTAGTTCAGACTCAGAAAATTTCTTTGAAAAAAAAGCACAGGGATGTACTCCATCCGTCTTTGCCTGAGACAACACCGCGCCGACCCCCACAGAAGAAGCATCAACCTCAACCAAAAATGGTTTAGTCACATCAGGCTGCGTAAGGATGGGAGCAGAGCTGAACCTCTCCTTTAGCAACACAAAAGCCTCAATGGCCTCAGTAGTCCACTGAACCGCATCAGCACCTTTCCTGGTGAGATCGGTCAGAGGTTTGGCAATCACAGAAAAAATTTTTATGAATTTTCTATAATAATTGGCGAACCCCAAAAACCTCTGTATTGATTTCACACCAATAGGTCTAGGCCAATCCTGCACAGCTTGCACTTTCACCGGGTCCATCTCAAAACCTTCACTGGAGACAATGTAGCCCAAAAAACTAAGTCTCTGTACAGCGAACTCACATTTTTCTAGTTTGGCAAAAAGTGAATTATCACTCAGTAACTGTAATACTTCACGCACAATCCTCCAATGAGACTCCAAATCCAGTGAATAAATCAAAATGTCATCCAAATACACAACCACACTTCTGCCGATCAAAGGTCTAAGGATGTCATTAATAAGATTCTGAAAAAATGCCGGAGCACTGGAAAGTCCAAAGGGCATGACCAGATTCTCAAAATGACCCAGTGGAGTGTTAAACGCAGTCTTCCATTCATCCCCCTCCTTCATGCGCAACAAATTGTATGCCCCTCGAAGATCAATTTTCGAGAACCACTTGGCCCCCAATAACTGATTAAACAAATCAGGAATCAATGGCAGTGGGTAAGGATTGCGTACAGTAATCTTATTAATTTCACGAAAGTCTAGACAAGGCCGTAAACCGCCGTCCTTTTTTTTAACAAAAAAAAATCCAACCGCCACAGGAGATTTGGAAGGCTTAATGTGACCGGCGGCCAAGCTTGTCTGTATGTATTCCTCCAAAGCCTTTCTCTCAGGAATAGTCAAATTAAATAAACGACTTTTAGGAAGAGTCGCTCCAGGGACAAATTCAATTGCACAATCATAATCTCTATGAGAAGGCAATACCTGCGATTCCTTATCAGAAAAAACTTTCCAAAAATCCTGAATAGGTACAGGTAACTCCCCCTTAACTACAGCAGCAATACGCCCGTTACAACACTTGTCATAACACTTAGGACTCCAGGACTTAATTTCATTGGTAGACCAATCCAGTACCGGATTGTGCAATTTTAACCAGGGTAACCCCAAAATCACCGGAGAAGGTAAATTATTCAAAACTACCAAATCCAAATTCTCTTGATGAACACCATTAATAGTAAGAGGAAATTCACAGATATGGTGAGTAACATTTTTCAAGTGAGAACCATCCACAGACACCACATTAATAGGAGAAGATAGAAGTTTGGGTTTTAATTTTAGTTTTTCCAAAAATTTCCCATCAATCACATTGAGAGTTGAACCACAATCCACAAATACCCGAAACTCCATTAATTCCTCCTCAACAGCAGTGGTAGCAGAAAGAAAGACACCTTCATTGTTTAAACAAGCTATGCGGGCAAAACTGACCTCATTTTTTTTTCTCTCTTTATTCATTCGAAGCGCACAGTTCTTAATGAAATGCTCAGATTTACCACAGTAGAAACACAAACCTTGAGCAAATCTGCGTTCTTTTTCTCGAGAGTGAGGTGTCATTGCTCCAATTTCCATTGGCTCTGCAATGTCAGTACATTCCTTCTCCAAACTTGGAGCTGACAAGGCAGATTTACTCTCATTAACCCTTGCACGCAGTCTCCTATCCACCCGTATGGCTAATTGCATAGCCTCTTGCAAGTTACCAGGTATGGGATAAGCAATCAGCAAATCTTTAACCCTTTCACTTAACCCTGCAAGAAATAAACTTTTCAAAGCTGAATCGTTCCAGCCCACCTCGGAAGTGAGTACAATATTTTTCCACATTACCTGATCCCTGTCTCAAACGTCTCAATTCTGTCTCAGCTGATGAAACACGATCCGGATCGTCATACAATAACCCCAAAGCAGAAAAAAACTATCCACTGATCTAAAGCATGGATCACTAGGCTGCAGAGAAAAGGCCCAGTCCTGAGGTTCTTTGCGCAAAAGTGACATTATGAACCCTATGCGCTGTGATTCATCACCAGAGGATCTAGGTCTCAAACGGAAATACAACAAGCAAGCATTTTTAAAAGAAAAAAAATCTTGTTGTTCACCAAAAAATAAATCAGGCAAACGTACCTTTGGCTCCACGAAATCAGCTCCAGAACAACTACTCACGTGTTGCTGGATTTCAGCCACCTCCAGAGAGAGTCGCTGCAGGCGTTGAGCCAAATCCTGAACCGACACCATAATAGAAACTGAAAATCTTTCCTTAGAGATTTTTTTTTTTTTCTTTTGGCTGGACTTACTGTTATGATCTGCTACAAGCACTAAGGAAAGGAGGGAATTCTGTCCCTACAATAGGACTGAGCTGGATCCCTACGATGTAACGGGAGACCTGATCCTGCGACCAGACCCGCTAAAGTCCTCAGCTAGTCTGAACGAAGACCTATAGTTGCGAGGGAGGAATCCCTAAAAGATCTAGGGACTGGGTGAAAAGGTGGACACCTCCTAACAGAAAGTGTAGCAGGGAATATAAAACAGAAAACAAATACTAAGAGATCCTAAGATCAAGCAAAACTGACAGAGTAAGGCACCTAAGCACCTGGCTAGCTTAAGAGTAGATAATACAATGAAGTCCAGCAAAGCCAGAAGGGCGGAGCCAGACTAAATAGGGAAAAAAGGTCATGTGACTAGCAAACTGAAACAAAATCTAACAAGAGGGTTCTAACAGCCACCTTTTGCTTTGATTACTCCTTTGCACGCAGAAAAGGTGAACGGATGGACTCTACATGCCTGGTTCTCACCGTGAAGCATGGAGGAGGTGGTGTGATGGTGTGGGGGTGCTTTGCTGGTGACACTGTTGGGGATTTATTCAATATTGAAGCGGTGAGCGGTCCAGCTCACCCCAAACCATCTCGATTGGGTTCAGGTCTAGTGACTGTGGAGGCAAGGTCATCTGGCGTAGCACGCCATCACTCTCCTTCTTGGTCAAATAGCCCTTACACAGCTTGGAGGTGTGTTTGGGGTCATTGTCCTGTTGAAAAATAAATGGTCCAACTAAACGCAAACCGGATGGAATAGCATGCTGCTGCAAGATGCTGTGGTAGCCAAGCTGGTTCAGTATGCCTTCAATTTTGAATAAATCCCCAACAGTGTCACCAGCAAAGCACCCCCACACCATCACACCTCCTCCATGCTTCACGGTGGGAACCAGGCATGTAGTGTCCATCTGTTCACCTTTTCTGCGTGCAAAGCAGTAATCAAAGCAAAAGATGGCTACTTTGAAAAACCTAGAATATAAGACATATTTTAAGTTGTTTCACACTTTTTTGTAAAGTGTAATGTATAATTCCACATGTGTTAATTCATAGTTTTGATGCCTTCAGTGTGATTCTACAATTTTCATAGTCATGAAAATACAGAAAAATCTTTGAATGAGAAGGTGTGTCCAAACTTTTGGTCTGTGCTGTATATATATGTTTTTTCCACGGGTCTCTTTTTTCATATTTATTGTAATCGTTGTGATTTTTTTGTGTTATTCAATAAATTAATTTGATATATTTCATACATTGTTTACGTTCCCTCTGTGGTCTGTGTAGGTTCTTTCATAATAAGTGAGGGATTTTTTTCATTTTTGAGGAAATTTGTTTTTCATTAACGGAATATTCTCATATTGTGCTTTTATGGCAAATCCAGAGACTATGCTCCAAGTGTACAAAATATGCTGGCACTTCCAATGGGGCCTTATTCTATATAGAGAACGGGGACCAGTCACAGGAGTAGTGGTCAGAATTCTCATACAATTGAAGGCCAATTCCAACCAGTTCTCCAATGTCAGGGCTTTCATTTTGAGGTAGATGCAGATTGCATAGATGGGAATAGACTCCACTACACACTGTCAATTTGCCTGATGTGGCTGTGCCGGTACATATTTCCATTTCCCATTAAAAAACATTTCCTAGGAGCAGTAACAGAGGAACAGCAAAACATAAAGCGTGAAGAAAAGTTGATCCATGTTTTAAGCAGACATTGTCGTCTTTGAAAGCAAACCTGACATGTCTTTTTTGTGTTTTAAACTTCCCCTGGTGTGTTAGTGCTGTAATGTGGAACATTGTTTTCTGAAAGAAAACCTCCCGGGACATATGTGTAAAACACTTTAAAGTGTGGCACTTTTTACCGCTTCAGTCACTGTCAGTCATGGTCCTGTTCAAAATTATTCACACCCACCGCATTGTGGTTGTTTTCCATAACTGTCCTGATGTCATGGCAATGGCCTCGGAAATCCAGCGCTTGCCCACTGCCAATCAGCTCCCCGGGCATGCACACTGAATATGGATGTATGTCCCCAGCTTGTATTCACTGATCAGCCACAATGAGTCTGCCACCGCTTCTGGCTCCTCTCAGTATCTCTCTCCTTCTATCAATTGAATCTCTATATTATTCACAAACTGTTACACTCATCTTCTTCATTGCTGCAGTTATTAAAATAATTACTGGCCAGAGTATTTCTTAAGTTTTAAGGCTTAAGGGTATGCCACACTGAACAATATCGCTAACGGGATCGCTAAAAAACGTCACTATTTAGCGATCCCGTTAGCGATGTTGTTCAGTGCGGCAGCTGCCAGCGACGAGCTTCCTGCTGTGATCTCGCTCGTCGCTGGAATCGTTCCGGACCCTATTCTCTCGTCGGCGCTCCCGCTGGGTAAGTATATATCGCTAGTGTGGCACCTTTTCTTAGCGATTTAGCGGTACTTTTGTACCGCTAAAGTCGTTAAGAAGATCGCTAACGGCGATAGCGTCGTTAACTATATCGCTAAATGTGGCCGCACTTAGCGATATAGAAACAATCCCGCTAGCGATCGCATTAGTATGCGTCGTTATCGTGATCGCTAGCGGGATTGTTTAGTGTGGCAGTACCTTTACTCTTGCTATCTTTACTGCTGAACTGTGAAGACTGACAAATTCTCACTATCCTGAAGTCACCCTAAATTCGCAGCTGTGTTCCCTGCTTAGGTTTGTACACACAATTTGATAAGATAGCTCCAATGTATTATGGGGAAGCCCACATGGTCACACCTGGAGGTCATGTCAACATTCTGTGACTGATGCAATTTTCTGTAATCCTGTATACTGCATATTATGGTGAAATGTATTTTGGGTTTTTTTATTCGTTCAAATCAAATGACAAATTATTTCAATTGGCTCAGACCAGAGAATTTAATCACATTTAACTTGCATAGAATCAATTCGATCATCTCTACTTATCACTTAAAACAGAAACGTGACACCCCATTTTGGAATTTTCACATACTAGAATAGAGAAAACTATTGCTGACAGGATGCAATGGTGGACATTATGTCCTATCTTTCACATTTTATTTTAATAAAATATTTCATGTATAACATAGCCAGAATTATTATTGTGCCCAGATTTTGTAAGTAATTTATGTCACAAAATTGCAAAATTTGTAGTGTATAGAAAAAAATGTTAATTGCCTTCTTTCCCTTTTAAAACCAAAATGAGTAAACACAGCATCATGTCAAGTTCAGACAAGAGTTCTGAGAACACAGCAAAATCTTACATGTAGGTTTTGTAAGAATCAATTATAGTAAGCAGCCGTAGAATTGATTTGAAAATAACAACACTGTATTTATGTACACAATTCTTAACCATAGAATTCCTTGCACATCTAGATATTGGAGTTCTTCTACAGCCCAATCAAAGCAGCTGAACACAAACCTACAAGCATGAGATTGGCCTAATACTATACGATATGATAAGAAACTTTCCTCTAATACTAAACTTGATGCCGCAGGGTTGACTTTGTCTCTTATGAAGGAGAGCGCTTTTTTTTGGGGGGGGGGGTAATGGTACAGAACCACAGTGTACTGTGTCACCCAGGACTGACACTAATCATAGTTCGTTATTCGCTTTTGCGTCCATATGCCTCCCTTCCGGTGACTCATAACAGGGATGGTCAGGCATGCAGCTAGTTCTTTTTAGAAAATTATGGGAGTCCTATATTCCATTATATCTTTACTCCTTGAGGTTCCATGCAGGAGATATTACTGTCATGTTTCTTATCACGATTTTACCTTTATATAGCTAGGAGACATGGCATGGATAACATCATTCGTCTGTTAGTTATTAATTTCTGAGGTGTTGCCGCAAGCATCCAGTGAAGTAAGACAATTGCCACTTCTTCACAACTCCGAAAATGTGACTCTCATATCTGTTATGTCTATGCTGTTCATAAAAACCTCAATATTCATAACTTGCAAAGCAAGACAAAGCAGCTTAAAGTAGTTTGCCTGCCAGTTCTGACATATGCAAGCAAGGGCCAAAAATCTGTCACTTCCCCCATTCTTCTGTTCTTCTGAAAGTTGAGAAATGGAATGGCGTCTGTGAATCAGATGACCAGCTTTTATTACCTGTTTGCAGAGGAGTTAGAGCAGTTAAGGGTTATCTGGAGGTCATGTATTTAAATTTTGCTCAATGTAATCCATGCTACAACGTGAATATGAGAACTTTTATAGATGTCACAATTATACCGTATAATAGATATTAATTTTTTTCATCTGATGCGCACAATATAAAATCTCTGCTTGTAGAGCAAATTGACATTTTTTAACCATTACCCCTTGTAGAAAATGAAAAATTTGCATCTAATGAAACATTTTATCTGTAAATAAACTTGTTTCCACATCCCAATATTATAAATTCTGTGAGCCATATGTGGGTTCAAGATACTCATTACAACCCTCGATGAACTCCTTAAATAGTATAGTTTCCAAAATGGGGTTACTTAGGCCATGTGCACACATTGAGTATTTGGTGGGTCTTTTACTGCAGTATTTGTAAGCCAAAGCCAGGAGTGAAACAATCAGAGGAAAAGTATAATAAAAACACGTGATTTTTCACCCACTCCTGGTTTTGGCCAACAAATACTGAGGTAGAACACTCATCAAATACTGAATGTGCGAACGTGGCCTTATATTATTATTATACATTTATATAGCAACATTTATTCCATGGCGCTTTACATGTGAAAAGGGGAAATATAGACTAGTACAATAAACATGTGCCAGACAAGGGACACACAAGTACAGAAGGAGAGAGGACCCTGCCCGCGAGGGCTCACAGTCTACAGGGATGGGTGAAGATATACTAGGAGAGGGTAGAGCTGGTTGTGCGGTGGTTCAGTAGACTGAGAATCATTGCAGGTTGTAGGCTTATATAGGCTTTTCTGCTGTTTTCCCACTAAGGCTGTGGTTCCACGGTCTGGAACCACAGCGCATTTGACGGAGCGGAAATTCCGCTCTGTCCTAAGCCCCGCCCCCTTTTTGACGGGCGCTCATTCCGGATGTGTTCCAGACACCTCCGGAACACATGCGGAATGAGCGCAGGGCTGCATAGCCCTGTGTTAAATCCGTTGCGGTGACGCAGCGAAGCCGCAAAGGGCTAGGACATGCTGCGGTCTGAAAAGACGCGCAGCATGTCCGGAAACGCAGGTCTTCCGCCTGCGTGTTTTACAGCATAGTGGAGACGGGATTTCTTAAAATCCCCTCCACTATGCTGTAACATCTGGACGCTGTGTGTTTGACGCTGCGCCAACGCACAGCGTCAAACACACAGCTAATCCGGAATGTTTCCTGACCGTGGAAACGGTAGATTGTAAGCTATCACGAGCAGGGTCGGCTTATTTTGCTTTAATTATTGTATTGTTAACGTTGTTACCTATGACTTGTGTTTTGAAATTGTTAAACTGTAAAGCGCTGAAGAATATGTTGGAGCTATATAAATAAAGATTATTATTATTATTATTATTATTACATACCCTTAAAGAGCTCTACTATTGTGACACAGTGTCAGTAATCTATTTCAGCAAAAATTGCACTCCAAAAGTAAAATGGCACTTCTTTGCACCAGAGCAATGCCCTAAGACCAAAAAGTATCCAGCCACTTATGGAGGGAACACTGTGTTTATAAGAAACTGAATAAAGCAACATATTAGTAGAAAGAAATCTAATTTTTACTTTTTTTTTCCAGTTCACATTAATTCCTGTGAGGCACCTGAAGGGTGAACAAACTTTCTGAATGCAGCTTTAAATGCTTTGAATAATGCGTTTTTTAAAATGGCAGTTTGCAGTTTTTCTGAGCTATAGACCCCTTAAAGTCAGTTCAAAACTGATGTGGTCCACAAATATATACAGTTGGTTTTGTGAATTTCATTGAAAAAAATGAAAAATTGCTGCTACATTTTTAACCCTTTTAAAATGCTAACAAAAAAATTTTTTTTCAAGAATGTTGCTGAGGTAAGGTAGTCATGTGATAAATTTTATTTATTAACTACACTGTAGATTGTGAGCCTTTCTGTACCAGTCTTTCATTGTAGTTTGTTCACTGTAATTTCTATTCGGCCCCATAGGAGTATAATGCAGCAGCCCCATAGCAGTAATGCACTGATGGCGGCGCTGTTTGTATGTAACTCCTTCTCAAGTACAGCACCAAGGAATCAATGGTGCTCCAAAAATAAATAATAGTCATACCACACAAAATAGTTATTATTATTTGTTTTAAGGACATTAAAGTTCAAAAACTGTGATTATTTTTCCTAGATATTTTTGTAAGAGGGTGGAGTATTACTGTTTCGCCCCGCCCCTTAAGTGTTCTTATTGTGGGCCTTGTTAGGTATGGTGATAGGTAGTTCACATAGGGTTAAGTGTAGGAGGGGCTGCCAGGTAGTAGTGAGAAGGTTCTAGTTAGTTTAGTCAGACGGGGCCAGTGCGCCCAAGTGTCCACATGGGCTTAGGTCCGGACAACCGGCAGCCACGCAACGTTTAAGGACTGCAGCCCACATTACCCACGGCTACTGTACAGTCTAGAAGTGGGACTGTACAGAGAAAGAAGATGTGGCGTCTTACCACCTGGGCCAATGCTGTTATGTTTCGGTAGCTGAGGAGAAAAAGCAAAAACAGTAATACACCAGAGAGGCTGGAACCTATTGGATTGCAGTAACCTGAACTAACCACACAACTAGAGGTAGCCGTGGAGCGTTCCTACGTTGATCCTAGACGCCTCGTCACAGCCTGAGAGATAACTACACCTAAAGGCAGAGAGAGGAAAGCTATCTGCCCCGGAGCAGATCCCCAAAGAAAATAGGAAACTCCCAAACATGTAATGGCGGTTAGACAAGAAAAAGCATGGACACAGACAGAAAATAGAATGAGCAAACGCTGGGGCCCAATCTGTCTAGACAGAAAAGTACAGGAAAGGATTCTCACTGCAATCCAAAAAAACCCCTAAAAAATACCAAGTCTTCTGATTGCAAAAACACCTGAGATCACACGATCTCTACCACCTAAATCAGATCTCTGGTGTAACAAAACTAAGCTGCAGCCACTGAAAAAACAGGAAAAAGCAAATGAACAAATAACAGTGGCTTCAGATAAACTGAGAGGAGCACAGGCCCCCAGGAGGGGACAAGGCTGACCTCCAAAGAAGTGCAGGGAACTATGCAAAAAGCAAGCACAAAAATAAAAGCAGAAAATATCTTATCTGAAAGCAGAAGATGCAGGCAAGACTCAGCAAACTTCCAAATGAACCAGAAACCACAATTGAGACAAGAACAATTGATCACCGGCGACCATCATGGAAGGGAACCTCCCTTATATCAGTCCAGTCCGTGATCCCAGATTGCCGTTCCTCGCTGTGAGGTTCAGTACTGTCTGCAACCACCAGAGGGAGCCTCTGCTCAGAAATCATCTCCAGCACATTCATAACAGTAGCCCCCTTGAGAGGGGTCACCGAACCCTCACTTGTACAACCAGGCTGATCAGGATGAGCTCGGTGATAGGCACGGATCAGTCTCCTAGCATGGATGTCCGAAGAAAACATCCAAGAATTGTCCTCCTGACCATAACCTCTCCACTTAACCAAATACTGGAGTTTCTGTCTAGAAAAACGAGAATCCAATATTTTCTCAACCACATACTCCAGATTGCCCTCAACCAAAACCCTCCCTCAAGGAACACTGGATTTTGGCTGTTGCAGCTGAAAGGAGGACATCAGTAAACCAGGGAGGAGTCCTGAGGAGATAATTTGCATATTCCCAGTGCCTTCTGGGATAAGTGAAGAGTCTCCGCGAGCTCAAGGAACACTGGATTTTGGCTGTTGCAGCTGAAAGGAGGACATCAGTAAACCGCGGGCCGCTAGGCGCGCGAGTTTTGGCTTATATTTCACCGCTTGATTATCTCTTGAACAATAAGAACATGGAAGAGGCTAGGAGCCATGTGGTGAGCTGCATTTCTTGCTACATGTTCATAGACTTACCAGTGGAAAAGCCAAACTTCACATGCCAGAAATGCAAGCTTGTGTCCCTGTTGGAGGAAAAGTTGCAAAATCTGGAAGAGAGGTTATCTACATTGAAGACCATTAAGGAAGGTGAAGAGTTCTTAGACAGAGCAGAATTATCTCTTCATGGTACAGAAAGAGAAGAAATTCGAAGTGCAACTGAAGAAACAGAGGAATGGAAGCATGTGACCCAGAGAAGCAGGAGGATCAGGAGGCAGTCAGCACCAATTCTGCTCAGGAACCAATACCAGGCTCTTACACAGGAGAACGATGAAGAAATACATCAGGATAAGACTTTGCCCACAAACAACCTTGTACGCCCTCAGAGTCCTCCTGAATGGAGAAAGAAAACTGTTGTGAAGAAGAAACGGAGAGTTGTTGTCATGGGCGATTCCCTGTTGAGAGGAACAGAGGCCGCTATCTGCAGACCGGATATAACCTCAAGAGAAATGTGCTGTCTTCCAGGTGCAAAAATTAAAGATGTGTCTGACAGGATATCAGGACTCTTCAGACCTAAAGATGACTACCCATTCCTGCTAATACATGTGGGGACAAATGACACCGCTAGAAACGACCTGGAAACCATCTGCAGTGACTTTGAAAACTTAGGTAAGAAAGTGAAAGAACTGGGAGCGCAGGTGGTCTTCTCTTCCATCCTCCCAGTGGATGGCCATGGAACAAGGAGGTGGAATAAGATTCTGCAGGTGAACAACTGGCTACGTCGATGGTGCCGTCAGCAAGGATTTGGATTTCTGGATCACGGAGTGAATTACCTATACGATGGACTACTTGCTAGAGATGGGGTGCACCTTACGAAGACTGGAAAACATGTATTTGGAAGTCGCCTTGCTACACTCATCAGGAGAGCTTTAAACTAGAACAATGTGGGAAGGGAAGCAAAACGCCAGCAAAAGCCATACACTTGACAAATACTATTGAGATTTCTGCTATTAGAAGTGAAGGGGAAGAACAAAGACAAAAAAATTTACATAATAAAAATATTGAAGGAAGAGAAACCAATCACAAACTAAAGTGTTTCTATACGAATGCACAAAGCATGGGCAACAAACAAGGAGAACTGGAGCTACTAACGCAGGAGAAGAAATATGATGTCATTGGAATCACTGAGACTTGGTGGGACGATACACATGATTGGAATACAAGGCTAGAAGGATACAACTTATTTGCAAGAAACAGACTTGATAAACGAGGAGGAGGTGTTGCATTGTATGTTAGAAAAGCGTATATCTGCACAGAGATTGACGCTTCAGAGACTGGGAGTTCTGTGGAAACTGTTTGGGTAAGAATACAAGGACAGAACAATGGAAAGGACACCATTGTAGGCATTTACTACAGGCCGCCTGTGCAAGCTGAAGATATGGATGAACTCTTTATGCATCAAATGGCCAAGTTCTCCAAAAAATATGACATAGTGGTCATGGGAGATTTCAACTATCCAGACATTTGTTGGGAATCTCTCTCAGGCAAAACTAACAGGTCCAGGAAATTCTTATCCTCTCTTGCTGACAACTTTATCTTCCAAAAGGTAATGGAGAAAACAAGGGGATCTGCTACCTTGCATCTAATCCTCATAAACAGGGAGGAAATGGTGGAGGAGGTAAGAGTGGCTGGGACTCTAGGAGGTAGTGACCATGCTATTTTAGAATTTTGGATAACAAGAGGAGGAAGACCTGTGAAGACTCAGACGTCAAGGTTAGATTTCAGAAAGGCAGATTTTAAGGAACTCAGAAAGATAATTGGAGGGATCCAATGGCTGGATATCCTTAAGGACAAAAATGTCCAGGAAGGATGGAAAATCTTGAAAAATTAGATTCTCAAAGCACAATCGTTAACAATTCCGAAAAGAGGGAAGAATGGGAAGCATTTAAGGAAACCAGGATGGATGAACATAGAACTTAAACACATGCTAAAAAGGAAGAAAGAAATGTTTATCAAATGGAAAGAGGGAGGCATATCTAAAGAAGAATATAATGCCGTCTGCAGAACCTGCAGGGCACAAATCAGATTATCTAAAGCTGACAATGAATTAAGGCTTGCAAGTGACGTCAAAAGCAACAAAAAAGGATTTTGGGGATACGTCAAAAGTAAAAGAAAAGTCAAAGATGCTATAGGATTGTTACAGGATGAAAATGATGAAATGGTAAGTCAGGATGTTGAGAAGGCTGAACTTTTAAATTCCTATTTTGCATCTGTTTTCTCTCAGAAAGGAAATGTAACATCAACTGATCTTCACTGTTCTATTAAAGGAATAGAAGAATCCAGGATATCTATAAACAGAAAGACAGTGAGGAAACACTTAGCTAACATAAATGAATTCAAGTCTCCAGGTCCAGATGAATTACACCCCAGGGTACTGAAGGAGATAGCAGAAGAAATTCTTGAACCACTGTCCATAATCTTTGAAAATTCTTGGAGAACAGGAGAAGTCCCAGAAGACTGAGAAGAGCAAATGTTGTTCCTGTCTTCAAAAAGGGGAAGAAGGTGGACCCAGGGAACTACAGGCCGGTGAGTCTGACTTCTATACCAGGAAAGATCTTTGAACAAATTATTAAAGAACATGTATGCAAGTACCTGGATAAGAATGAAGTGATTAAACAGAGTCAGCATGGGTTTGTAACTAATAAGTCATGTCAGACTAACTTAATTTCCTTCTATGACAGAATCACTGACTGGGTGGATCAGGGAAATGCTGTAGATATAGTATATCTTGACTTCAGCAAAGCATTTGACAAAGTATCTCACACAATCCTTATTGAAAAAATGACTAAGTATGGAATAGACAAGGCAACTGTTAGGTGGATTCATAACTGGCTTAGTGATCGGACCCAAAGAGTGGTTGTAAATGGCTGCACATCCAGTTGGAAGAATGTCTCAAGTGGGGTACCACAAGGCTCTGTTTTGGGCCCTGTATTGTTCAACATCTTTATCAATGATTTAGATGAAGGAATTGAGGGTAAACTGATCAAATTTGCTGATGACACAAAGCTAGGAGGGGTAGCTAATACTAGAGAAGAGAGAGAGAGGATTCAAAAAGATATACATAAACTGGAGCAGTGGGCAGCAACTAACAGAATGGATTTTAACAGGGAAAAATGCAAAGTACTACATCTGGGCAATAAAAATGAAAAAAGCATATACAAAATGGGAGGAATAGGGCTAAGTAACAGCACATGTGAAAAAGACTTGGGTATACTAATTGATCACAGACTTAACATGAGTCAACAGTGTGATGCAGCAGCAAAAAAGGCAAATGCAATTCTAGGATGTATCAACAGAAGCATACAGTCTAGATCACGTGAGGTCATTATTGCCCTCTACTCCTCTTTGGTCAGACCTCATCTGGAATACTGTGTCCAGTTTTGGGCACCACATTTTAAAAAAGACATCAACAAACTGGAGCAAGTTCAGAGAAGAGCCACCAGAATGGTGACCGGTCTGCAAACCATGTCCTATGAGGAACGGTTGCAGGATTTGGGAATGTTTAGCTTCCAAAAAAAGAAGACTGAGAGGAGACTTAATAGCTGTCTACAAATATCTCAAGGGCTGTCACATTGTAGAAGGATCATCTTTATTCTCATTTGCACAAGGAAAGACTAGAAGCAATGGGATGAAACTGAATGGGAGGAGACACAGATTAGATATTAGAAAAAACTTTTTGACAGTTAGGGTGATCAATGAGTGGAACAGGCTGCCACAAGAGGTGGTGAGTTCTCCTTCAATGGAAGTCTTCAAACAGAGGCTGGATAGACATCTGTCTGGGATGATTTAGAGAATCCTGCTTTGAGCAGGGGGTTGGACCAGAAAGCCCAGGAGGTCCCTTCCAACTCTACCATTCTATGAAAACAGGGTCAGGAGGTGCAGCCATAGGAACCACTGGCTCGACAAACCTCTTCAATAAGGACTTGTGGAACACGTTATGGATCTTAAATGTCCTGGAAGAAGCAAACGAAAGGAAACAGGATTAAGAATCTCCATGATGTTATAAGGTCCAATGAACCTGGGCTTAAACTTTGGAGATGCAACCCTCATAGGGATATTTCTTGAGGACAAACAAACCAAGTCCCCCACTTTAAACCGAGGACCATCAGTCCTATGCCGGTTGGCAAACCGTTGGGCCTTCTCCTGAGAGAGAGACAACCTCTCCACTACCTGGTCCCAAATCTGCTGCATACGCTCCACAACAGAGTCAACACCTGAACAGACAGAAGCCTCCACCTGTCCCGAAGAAAATCGAGTGTGAAACCCAGAATTGCAGAAAAATGGAGACATCAAGGTGGCAGAGCTAGCCCTATTATTAAGAGCAAACTCAGCCAAAGGCAAAAAAGAGACCCAGTCATCTTGATCAGCAGACACAAAACATCTCAAATAAGTCTCCAAGGTCTGGTTTGTTCTCTCAATTTGTCCATTGGTCTGAGGATGAAATGCAGAGGAGAAAGATAATTGAACACCAAGTTTAGAACAAAATGTCCTCCAAAATCTGAAAACAAACTGGACTCCTCTGTCAGACACAATGTTCTCCGGAATGCCATGTAACCGAACCACGTGCTGAAGGAACAAAGGCACCAATTCGGAGGAGGAAGGTAACTTAGGTAATGGCACAAGATGTAACATCTTGGAAAACCTATCACAGATTACCCAGATAACGGTCATTTTCTGAGAAACAGGGAGGTCGGAAATAAAATCCATAGAGATATGGGTCCATGGCCTCTTGGGCACAGGTAATGGCATCAACAAACCACTAGAGCAAGAGCAAGGCTTGGAACGAGAGCAAGTCCCACAGGACTGCACAAAGTCCCTGACGTCACGAGACAAAGTAGGCCACCAAAAGGACCGACTCACCAAGTCTCTGTTACCAAAAATCCCGGGATGACCAGCCAACGCGGAACAATGAATCTCAGACATCACACTCTTCTTCCACTTGTCTGGGACAAACAATTTCCCAACAGGGCAGCGCTCAGGTTTATCCTCCTGACACCCCTCCAGAGCCAGTCTCAAATTGGGCGAGATGGCGGAAAGTACTACACCCTCTTTCAAAATAACAGCAGGATCAGATAACTCAGGAGAATCCGCAAGGAAACTCCTTGAGAGGGCATCCGCCTTAACATTCTTAGTGCCAGGAAGAAAAGAAACCACAAAATTAAAACGTGTGAAAAACAAGGCCCACCTGGCCTGTCTAGGATTTATTCACTTGGCTGATTCGAGATAAACCAGGTTCTTATGGTCCGTGAGGACCACCACCTGATGTTTGGCTCCTTCCAGCCAATGTCTCCACTCTTCAAAGGCCCACTTCATGGCCAATAACTCCCGATTACCCACATCATAATTACGTTCAGTTGGAGAAAACTTTCGAGAGAAAAAGGCACAAGGGTTACTCTTAGAGGTCTCTGGATCCCTTTGGGACAAAACGGCACCTGCCCCAATCTCAGACGCATCAACCTCCACCTGAAACGGCAAAGAAACATCAGGCTGTCGTAGAACAGGAGCAGAAATGAATCTCTGCTTAAGTTCCTGAAATGCAGAAACTGCCTCAGGAGGCCAATTCACCACATCGGAACCCTTTTTGGTCAGATCAGTCAATGGTTTAACAATACCAGAGAAATTACCAATAAATTTATGATAAAAATTGGCAAAACCCAAAAATCTCTGAAGAGCCTTCAATGAAGTAGGTTGAACCCAATCACAGATGGCCTGAACCTTGACCGGGTCCATTTCAATAACAGACGGAGACAAAATGAATCCCAGAAATGAGACCTTCCGTACGCCAAAAAGACACTTTGATCCCTTCACATACAGTGCATTCTCTCTCAAAATCTGGAATACAGTTCGAACATGTTTCACATGAGAGTCCCAGTCATTGGAAAAAATCAAGATATCATCCAAATAAACAATCAGAAATTTATCCACAAAATCCCTGAAAATGTCATTCATGAAGGACTGGAAGACAGAAGGAGCATTAGTGAGCCCAAAGGGCATCACAAGGTACTCAAAATGCCCCTCAGGGGTATTAAATGCCGACTTCCATTCATCCCCGTGCTTAATACGAATAAGGTTATACGCCCCCCTGAGGTCAAGCTTGGTAAACCAACTAGCACTTTTCACTCTGGAAAACAGATCAGAAATCAAGGGTAACGGATATTGATATTTCACAGTGATCTTATTCAGGAGGCGATAATCAATACACGGCCTCAATGAACCATCCTTTTTGGCCACAAAGAGAAAACCGGCGCCCAAGGGTGAAGAGGATGGTCTAATATGACCCTTCTCCAATGACTCCTTGATATAGCAGAAGCAGAAGATGCAGGCAAGACTCAGCAAACTTCCAAATTAACCAGGAACCACAATTGAGACAAGAACAATTGATCACCGGCGACCATCATGGGAGGGAACCTCCCTTATATCAGTCCAGTCCGTGATCCCAGATTGCCATTCCTCGCTGTGAGGTTCAGTACTGTCTGCAACCACCAGAGGGAGCCTCTGCTCAGAAATCATCTCCAGCACATTCATAACACAATGCTTTTAGGGCAGAAGTTGGACTAAGCAAATGAAGGGAGCTGGAGCTTCAATGAGTTCGGTACAGACAGGCCGGATGCTTCACTGGGGGCCACCAAACGTAGTGATTGATGAATTCAGTTCTGGGGCGAAGCAGGCTGAAGGAAATATCATTATAGCAAGGTCAGGCCTGGAAGGAACTGGGGAGCAGTCTAGTACGATCTGGTCCGGGCGTGTACTGCACAGAAGTGACAACAAAACAGGGAAAGACAAGGAAACAAGTGAAACACCTGTTGTGCAAACTGTGGATGTAATGTGTGAAGAGTTAAGTAAACAGTATGTTCAAGTTATTCTGGACTGTGTCTCCATTACTGGGGGTCGCCTGGAAGAGGGACCGTCATCGTCTGGGAAGTGCTCAGGAGGAGCTGAGCTTGGAGATGCAGGTATGCCGGAGAGAAGAATACAGTTTCATGTAGGGGAAGGTGTTGTGAATGTGTTAGAAATGAATTCTGAGCAGAAGCTCCCTCTGGTGGTTACAAACAGTACTGAACCATTCAATGAGGATTGGCAATCAGGAGTTACAGACTGGTCTTATATAAGGGAGGTTCCCTCCCATCATGATTGCCGGTGATCAATTGTTCTTGTCTCAACTGTGGTTCCTGGTTCACTTGGAAGCTTGCTGAGTCTTGCCTCTTCTCCTGCTCTCAGATAAGATATTTTCTGTTTTTTGTTTTTGTGCTTACCATTTGCATTTTTCTCTGCATTTCTGTGAGGTTAGCCAGGTCTCTCCCCCCCCCCCGGGGGGCTTGGGCTCCTCTCAGTTCTTCTGGAGCCACTGTTATTTGTTCATTTGCCTTTTCCAGTTTTTTCAGTGGCTGCGGCTTTGTTTTGTTACACCAGAGAACTAATTTAGGTGGTAGAGGTCGTGTGATCTCAGGTGTTTTTGCAATTAGTAGAGTTGGTATTTTTTAGGGTTTTTTGGATTGCAGTAAGTGTCCTTCCTATCCTTTTCTGTCTAGGAAGATTGGGCCCCAACGTTTGCTCATACTATTTTCTGTCTGTGTCTGTATTTCCTCTTGTCTAACCGCCATTACATGTTTGGGGGCTTCCTATGTTCTTTGGGGATCTGCTCCGGGGCAGATAGCTTTCCTCTTTCTATCTTTAGGTGTAGTTAACCTCTCAGGCTGTGACGAGGCGTCTAGGACCATCGTAGGAACGCTCCACGGCTGCCTTTAGTTGTGGTGGTTAGTCAGGGTACTGCAATCCAGTAGACTCCAACCTCTCTGGTGTCCTATGAGGAACGGTTGCAGGATTTGGGAATGTTTAGCTTGCAAAAAAGAAGACTGAGAGGAGACTTAATAGCAGTCTACAAATATCTCAAGGGCTGTCACATTGTAGAAGGATCATCTTTATTCTCATTTGAACAAGGAAAGACTAGAAGCAATGGGATGAAACTGAATGGGAGGAGACACAGATTAGATATTAGAAAAAACTTTTTGACAGTTAGGGTGATCAAGGAGTGGAACAGGCTGCCACGAGAGGTGGTGAGTTCTCCTTCATTGGAAGTCTTCACACAGAGGCTGGACAGACATCTGTCTGGGATGATTTAGAGAATCCTGCTTTGAGCAGGGGGTTGGACCAGATGGCCCAGGAGGTCCCTTCCAACTCTACCATTCTATGATTCTATGATTCTATTGCAGTTTTTGCCTGCTCTCCTCAGCTACCAAATCATAACAGTATCACCGGCCCAAACTGAATTTATATGGTACTCAACAGAAGGGAAAAATAGTAAAAGGAAAAAGAAAAGAGAAAGTTGTCAGAAATTTTTTTTTCTCTGTTTGTTGCATATTTCCCTCTTTCTCTCTGGGTGCTGAGGAGGATTTTTTTTTTCTCTCAATGGAGTTTGCACAGTTGTCTGGCCGTGTGGATCAGCTTGCCACTGAAGTTCGGAGTATTGCTACCTATCTTGCAGGGTTGCCGGTTGTGGAACCTAGGATCCCCATGCCAGATTTATTTTTGGGGGATCGAGCTAAATTTCTGAATTTCAAAAATAACTGTAAGTTGTTTTTTGCCTTAAAACCTAAGTCCTCAGGGAACGCAGCACAGCAGGTTCAAATTGTCATCTCTCTCCTGCGCGGCGATCCTCAGGATTGGGCTTTTTCCCTGACACCTGGGGACCCTGTTTTGAGTAATGTTGATGCATTTTTTCTGGCTCTGGGGTTATTGTACGATGAACCTAATGTCACTGATCAAGCTGAAAAAACCTTGTTGGCATTAAATCAGGGGCTTGAGGACGCTGAGTTGTACTGTCAGAAATTCCGAAAGTGGGCAGTCCTGACCAAATGGAATGATGATGCTTTGGCAGCCCTTTTTCGGAAGGGTCTGTCAGAGAAAGTAAAAGATGTTTTGGTGGGTTTCCCTGCTCCCTCTGGTCTCAATGATTCTATGTCATTAGCGATTCAAATTGACAGACGTTTGCGTGAGCGTAGAGGTATGCGTGGAATAGTGTTGCCTTGTGAACCAGCTTCCGAACCCATGCAGTGTGATAGAGTGGCTTCTGGGGCACAGCGTCATGAGTTTCGAAAACGCAATGGGTTATGTTTCTACTGTGGTGACGCATCTCATGCTATTTTAGTCTGCCCTAAGCGGGGAAGACGTTTTGCACGCTCAGTTGTCTTGGGTAGTGTTCAGACTAAATTTCTGTTGACTGTTACCCTGATTTGCTCCCTGTCCACATTTTCTGCTCAGGCTTTTGTTGATTGGGGAGCAGCTATTAACCTGATGGATTTTGATTTTGCTAAACGTTGTGGGTTTCCCTTGATACCCCTACGGAAGTCTATTCTCCTACTGGGGATTGATCCTACCCCTTTGGATGTTCCTGACTTTTTGACTGATTTTTCTGATGTTTTTAGCGAAAGTAAATCTGCATCCTTGCCCCCCCATAGGAGCTATGACTGCGCTATTGAATTAGTGCCTGGTAGTAAATTCCCTAAAGGTGGCCTTTTTAACTTGTCTGTACCTGAACATGACGCTATGTGGTCTTATATCAAGGAGTCACTGGAGAAGGGTCATATCAGACCATCCTCTTCACCTTTGGGTGCCGGTATTTTCTTTGTGGCCAAAAAGGATGGTTCATTAAGGCCGTGCATTGATTATCGTCTCTAGAACAATATCACTGTGAAATATCAATATCCGTTACCCTTGATTTCTGACCTGTTTTCCAGGGTGAAAAGTGCTACTTGGTTTACCAAGCTTGACCTCAGGGGGCGTATAACCTTATTCGCATTAAGCACGGGGATGAATGGAAGATGGCGTTTAATACCCCAGAGGGGCATTTTGAGTACCTAGTGATGCCCTTTGGGCTCACTAATGCTCCTTCCGTCTTCCAGTCCTTCATGAATGACATTTTCAGGGATTTTGTGGATAAATTTCTGATTGTTTATTTGGATGATATCTTGATTTTTTCCAATGACTGGGACTCTCATGTGAAACATGTTCGGACTGTGTTCCAGATTTTGAGAGAAAATGCTCTGTATGTGAAGGGATCAAAGTGTCTTTTTGGCATACAGAGGATCTCATTTCTGGGATTCATTTTGTCCCCATCTGTTATTGAAATGGACCCGGTCAAGGTTCAGGCCATCTGTGATTGGGTCCAACCTACTTCATTAAAGGCTCTTCAGAGATTCTTGGGTTTTGCCAATTTTTATCGTAAATTTATTGGTAATTTCTCTGTTATTGTTAAACCATTGACTGATTTGACCAAAAAGGGTTCTGATGTGGTGAATTGGCCTCCTGAGGCAGTCTCTGTGTTTCAGGAACTTAAGCAGAGATTCACTTCTGCTCCTTTTCTACGGCAGCCTGATGTTTCTCTGCCATTTCAGGTGGAGGTTGATGCCTCTGAAATTGGGGAAGGTGCCGTTTTGTCCCAAAGAGATCCAGAGACCTCTAAAAGTAACCCTTGTGCCTTTTTCTCTCGAAAATTTTCTCCAACTGAACGTAATTATGACGTGGGTAATTGGGAGTTATTGGCCATGAAGTGGGCTTTTGAAGAGTGGAGACATTTGCTGGAAGGAGCCAAACATCAGGTGGTGGTCCTCACGGACCATAAGAATCTGGTTTATCTGGAATCAGCCAAGCGACTTAATCCTAGACAGGCCAGGTGGGCCTTGTTTTTCACACGTTTTAATTTTGTGGTTTCCTTTCTTCCTGGCACTAAGAATGTTAAGGCGGATGCCCTCTCGAGGAGTTTCCTTGCGGACTCTCCTGAGTTATCTGATCCTGCTGTTATTTTGAAAGAGGGTGTAGTTCTCTCCGCCATCTCGCCCAATTTGAGACTGGCTCTGGAAGGGTGTCAGGAGGATAAACCCGAGCGCTGCCCTATTGGTAAATTGTTTGTCCCAGACCGGTGGAAAAAGAGTGTGATGTCTGAGATTCATTGTTCCGAGTTGGCCGGTCATCCCGGAATATTTGGTACCAGAGACTTGGTTAGTCGGTCATTTTGGTGGCCTACTTTGTCTCGTGACGTCAGGGAATTTGTGCAGTCCTGCGGGACTTGCTCTCGCTCCAAGCCTTGCTCTCGCTCTAGTGGTTTGTTGATGCCATTGCCTGTGCCCAAGAGACCATGGACCCATATCTCTATGGATTTCATTTCCGACCTCCCTGTTTCTCAGAGAATGACCGTTATCTGGGTGATTTGTGATAGGTTTTCCAAAATGATACATCTTGTGCCATTACCTAAGTTGCCTTCCTCCTCCGAAGTGGTGCCTTTGTTCCTTCAGCACGTGGTTCGGTTACACGGCATTCCTGAGAACATTGTGTCTGACAGAGGAGTCCAGTTTGTTTCCAGATTTTGGAGGACTTTTTGTTCTAAACTTTGTGTTCAATTGCCTTTCTCCTCGGCTTTTCATCCTCAGACAAATAGACAAACTGAGAGAACAAACCAGACATTGGAGACTTATCTGAGATGCTTTGTGTCTGCTGATCAAGATGACTGGGTCTCTTTTTTGCCTTTGGCTGAGTTTGCTCTTAATAACAGGGCTAGCTCTGCCACTTTGATGTCTCCATTTTTCTGCAATTTCGGGTTTCACACCTCGATTTTCTTCGGGACAGACGGAGGCTTCTGTCTGTCCAGGTGTTGACTCTGTTGTGGAGCGTATGCAGCAGATTTGGGACCAGGTAGTGGAGAGGTTGTCCCTCTCTCAGGAGAGGGCCCAGCGGTTTGCCAACCGGCATAGGACTGATGGTCCTCGGTTTGAAGTGGGGGACTTGGTCTGGTTGTCCTCAAGAAAT